>JAVQKG010440231.1:0-13824 GCA_036025885.1 Hypseleotris bucephala | reverse complement strand
AATTAATCAATTATCATTAATCGAAGAAGTACCAAACTCAGTGTAGTTCAGCATCTTCATCATATGTAACTGTCCAGCAAGTTAGAAGAAGATAGGGCAAAAACTTCCTGAGTTATTGCGTTTACAAATTTAATCCTTAATTAATTAATTACTTAATTACTATTCAACGCAGATGTACCCAAATCGATACAGTTCGGCGTCCTTATAGGGTCTAAGTATCTGCAAAGTTTCAAAGTGATCCGGCATTTCGTTTTTGAGTTATCGCGTTCACACGGCCAATCTGCGGACGCGGACCGCGGACGCGGACGGACATGAAACCATAATATCGCCGAACGCATTGCGTTCCGCCGATATAATTACAGAGAATGGTCCAATAAAGACAAATTATCCAGTTGGTGTCAAATCAATGTTGAAACTGCTTTGTAAATTGTAAAGATTAGATGAGAATGACCACACTGGTTTAAGATGATACAACGGCTACAGTAACTCAATAACCACTTGTTTCTACCAAGCTACTCACAAGATTGGGGTGAGAATCAGTGGACCACACCGGGTGCCACTTTATTAGGTACGTCTACCCTAAAAAATATGTGCACATCCAAGATTAAAAATAATATTCTTCCCTGCAATATGTTTTGTAGGGCCATAAACTGTGAGTCATTAGCTGAATCAGACATCTTAAAACCCCCAAAACCTCCCACCGTCACAAGACTTCTGTACGACTTCTTTTCACTGATGCCATCTCTAGCTCCAGATCTAAGACTTTAATCCATCTGAAAATAGCTACCTGTCGTGCACAGCGGGCGAGCTTTAATGTAACTTTGGCTAATTTGTTTGTTTCTTCTTTCGAGGTGGAAGAGAGTTCAAGCAGCAGCGCCACACAGCTTCTCACACTCTGATGCCTAAATTAGATCCTTTTTATTTATAGAGCCTTGTTTGGTGTAAATGCTAGATGTGAACGGTTTGATTGGTTTAATTAGAAGGCTTTTTACTGAAGAGTGCTCTAACAGTGAGCTCATAATCGGGCAAGGCAGCTGGGAGCCGGGTGTCACTGTTTGGGCTTGTGTTAAGTCTAGTTAGTGTATTGATGATCTAATGTTGATGAGACTGGAGAGTATGAAGTCCTTTCTGCTCAGTGTAGCCCTGCAGTGTGGACTCTTGCCGAGAAGAAAACTTATTCTACTACTACTGGATGTTATAGAGGCAACAGTGCACGTAGAAGCACTTAAAGGTGCTGTCTGTAAGTTTTCTAAAATAAAATAAAAAAGTTCCTAAGAATCCTATTCTATAATCTGAAGTAGGTATATGTCATAAATAGTATTAATATTTAGTCATGTTAGTTAAATATTGGAGTGAATGCTTTCTCCAGTGATCCAAGCTGTGATGCAAATACACTATACACAATGTTAGTAGTATCTTTTTCACTGCTGAGATGTTCTTATCACATAGTACAGAATCCTTATTATAGGCATCATAAACTTTGCCCTTTTGATGTAGTAATGGCGACTGAATATTACACCTCCCTGGGCAAAAGTGCAATTGATATTAGTAAATTCTTACGTCAGTCATTCCTTGGCTTAGTTCTAGCTTGTCAATTTGCAGCCATTTCACCACTGCTAGCATCAGTTCACCATGTTAGAGAATAAATAGCCAAAAGTCAGCTCTTGAGACGTTATCAAGGCATGCTATAGGTCCATTTGCAGCTTGCATTAGACATGATTGAGTCATGGGACGTACTGCACAATGGCCAGCGGCCGCAGATAATCCAAGAGAAGAAACCCAGCCTTGATTTAACATTCTGCGTCTCACCAAGTCAATTTATCTCAGTCTGATTTGCATGTTGTGTAGCTTAGGGTAAAACAAGGTAAAACTGTTAAAACCCCAATCACGTTTTTGATGTATCGCTGTTGTTCATTGGGCGAATTAGATGTGCAATACCTTGTTATGCTTTCCATTACTTTAGCTACAGTTAAGGACAATCAAATTACAAAGACAACAGCCACACTTGGAGATAAATTTAAGGGAATTACAACTGCTTATACTCTGATTATAAATAGCTTCTTTCACAGTGATTTCAGCTAAACCAAATTATTTTTAGGGGGAAGTGAGGCAAGAACAAATTTATATCTAACTACTTAGCCATGGTTTAGAAAAATAGGACAAAAACATTATATTAAAGAAAAAGTAGCCTTTCAATTTAACAATGTGAAGTCACAAAAAATCTTTTGCTTTGGGCTTGGGCCTCTCCCAGCAACTACGGCCCTTTTGTGAGATACACACAGGTGCATTCGACTGGTTGGAGGAAGCTGGAGGGAACCCACAGTAAAACGGGGTGGACATGCCGCCTCCATGCACAAATATATTTGTAGCCCAAGTCAACCATAACAAAGCTTCCTGAAGGCACAAAGTGGTCATAACAAATTACTATTACGATGGTAGCAATTTCATACATTTTTTACCATGCAACCAGAAGAATATTTGCATCAATACATGTTTTCTGTTACATAAGACACATAAGCGAGCAGAAGCAGAGTCCAGTGTAGAGTTGTAGCAGTCAAGAGGCCTGCCTAAATGACAGCCTTTCTCACCACTGCAGTGTGCTAGTGAAGATGACATTTGAGGAAAGTGCTAATTCATTAAGTGTGTATGTCAGGCCCATAAATACACGACGGGCCCATCTCCAGCTTCTGCATGTTCCCTGTCTCCTCCCATCACAATCTCGAAGCCTGGCTCACCGGCTCCCTCTATGTCTACAGTGCAGTAATGGAAAAAGTGATTAGCACACTTAAGCAGCATAAGACACAGCAGAGCCTTTAGGGTAAATTGTTCTGCCATAATTTCTTTGTTAATTGCTACTCTGGGGAGGCATGAGAGTAAAAGGAAGCCTTGGGGTAGCTGTGTCTGCCACATTTCCACACTGACCTGCTTTATGCATGCATGGAAGGCGCTCTACAACTTCACATCGCTTCAGAGCTGCTGGATTATGTGGTTAGTTGTTAGACTTCATCTGCTTGGTCCACCCCAAAAAAGGTAGGTTGAATACTGTTTAAAAACTGTCCTCTCGTTGCCAATGGAACTGCTATTTTTTGGCTCTTCTAGTGAATGATTTTTGGTTGTTTATATTAGAGTCATAGTAAGAGAGAGTTGTGCCACCGGAAGTCCAAATAAAAGGTTGAATAATGCAGCCTTCAAAACGGGAACTTATGAGTGTTGGACCACTGTTGCCAATAGAGTTGATTCAGAACTCTGCTTTTCTACGGCTCTGGTTTATATCCACTCTTCCTATTTCCACCTACATGCATCACCTGTTTTTACATAATTTCACACAACCATCCTTCTGTCAAAACCCACGTCTCGCCTCTGTTCACTTTCCTGCATCCACTGCATTCTGTCCTACTTTGTTATTCCACCTGCCTTCTTGCGCTGTACCTCTTCATCCCACCTTGACAGCAGAATGCACATTAACACGCAGCCACATGCTTCCTGGATGATTTATAGCACTTGACTGATGAGAGGGATGACAGACCACAGGGTGGCAGGCTTTATTTGTGCTGTTATCCTGTAGTGAATTATGCATGTCCATTTTCTAAGATTAGGCATCTTAGAAAATGGACATTTAGGACATAAAGAATGTTTGTGTAAGGATGTGTAAATGCAACTTTTAAATGCTTTTTCACATTTTAAACAGCAGTACATAAACATATTAAGTTCAATTATTTTCCTCTGGAAAATTTGTTGTGTGCTGTGTTTTTTTCCATGCCACATAAATATCAGTTCAGAGTCACAACAGTATTTTAAAGTAGTATAACTCAGATCTCTTTGTTCAGGGGAAACTGCCTGTTCTCTCATAATTACACAACATCTCAAGTCTATTCATTTTACCTGCCCTTGTGACCTGAACATCTTAAAACTTTGCTAATTGCATACTAATTATTTTATCCTTTCTAGAAAGTTCAGTTAAACTTAGTTTGAAGTTGCAATATGTAGTATGTTTTATCCACATCATTTTAACCAAAAACCAATATTTCTTTCTAAACTTTTTTGCTTTTGCAGAGAAAAAAACAACAATTACTAGTCAACTATACCTCAATTTAAGACTACAATTGCTTCAAATGTACAGTATAATAGACCTCTTTAGTCAATTCTTTAGTGATCCTCACAACCTCTTTGCCTCACCCTGCTTTAAAGTCATGAGGTCATATGAAATTCAGCTGGCCCCACAGAATAGCCCGGGCCTGTACTCATTCACTTTAGCTTGTCAAAACTGAATGAGTGAGTGGCCCTGTGGAGGTTGTAAAGGTCAGAGACATTTCAGCTGCTAATACTGTTTGGGATTCAGGGGCACTTTCTACTTTGGAAAATCTTTGCCAACCAAAGGTGTTCTTTAAGAATAATAGACTGGCCACTGTAAAGGAGGAAAATGCTGAATACAAAATAACACTTTCTGACAAGTGTGACTGACTTTTATAGTGCGTTTGGACCATTTCACACCAATATTCGACTATGGGCTTCTGTAAATGCCCGGCTTTTTCTGGTGTTATAAGGTTAAGTGAGGTTCAGTGCAGTTTCAGGGGCAACCGTACTCTAAAGGAAGATTTTTTTTAAGTCACTCTAGTTCATGCTACGGGGGTGTATTTATCTCTTAATACATCCTAAAATAAATTCTAACTATTCATTTATTGATAAAACTATTGAAAACACCCAAAATATGATCAGTTAATTTGTTACTCTAATAATCTAACAAAAAAAGCACCCAGATCTAAAATATAACTTTACTAACAGAAGTAATTACCAATATGATTTATACTTAGTAAAGTATTTTAATTTAACTCCTGCAAACAACTTTTGCTGCAAATTGCTCCTTAATTTACATACTTATGACGATATGCCTTGCCTTTTCTAGCTCTATTAAGTTATGTTATGTTATGCCTGGTGAAGTTTCAGGGGCGACTGTACCCTAAAGAAAGAAATATTTAATAAAAGGTCTTCAGTTTAAGTCTGCTAACTGCCCACGAGCTGCAGAATGGGTTGTAATATTACTGAAGTGACCTTCCCTTTAGAAATACTATTGATTCTCTGCTAAGTAAAGCAATTACCCTTCAATTGCCTCGTCCAATGTTAGAAGATAGTGAGCTCCACCTGTGAATAAGTGCGAAAAACAGCAAGACCGGGCAGTCAAGTATCCTACACTGAACGAAAGGTTACATTTTTTTAGTTATTCCCCCAAAAATTCTGCTTTTTATTTTGCCGCATTGGGATTTATTTTAACAGCATTTTAGTGATAGACCGTTTTCACACTTCTAAAGGTTTGAGAGCAAAAGCTTGACACCCCTCGCTGGTGAAAATGGCCCAGAATAAGTTGTCAAAAGCGTTGGCATTTGGGAAAGAGGCTTGTAGGCCGCGTGAGTTGCTGTGGTGATAACCTTAAATTGTTTTGTCTAGCACAAAAACAAACTCAAATATCTTCAAATAATCAGCCAGCTTTTAATTATGAAACTTATGTAAACAGAAGGGGTGACCTTTTTGGTGAGTGTAACAATTGCTTAGTGAGATACCAGTGACCTTTACTTCAATACAGTTTAAACAAAAAGAAAGAGATGAAAGAGAAAATGTTTTGTTTCAGAATAGATTTAGAATACATTCATTATTTTCTCAAAATAAATTATATATGTTATTACCATTTGTGTTTTAGTGTCTTGTAATGAGATCAATGCAACTTTATACCTTAATTTAAAATCTTTGAAGTCAATTAAAACAGACTTGCATTAACGAGTGTCCAACCAATGTTTCTGTCCTGAGTTGAAAGTCTTAGGTCAAATTACAGTACATGCATTTCAAGAAACATTAATTGGACTATTTGAGGCCTTTACAGAAAGATGCAATAGAATTTGTGTGAACCATTATGTTAAAGTCAAATATTATTTATGTGTTTCCCCTATGAATTCTCCTTCCCTCTTCCTTACTGCAGAATAATGACCCGGCATTCATTTATATTCTCTAGATGCTGATTAATCTGTGATCATGTATTTTTCAGGTCAAAACCCCAAATATGTAAATACTACCAGTTAAAATGACACTTTAGCAAAGACAAGAACAGCAAGTTTCTGTCCAACCCACTAATATGTACTAAATGGTAATTTTTGTCTCATAAGTCTAAAGCTCCAGTATTTCTCCACCATCAAACGCCGCTATGAAGATGTGCTGTGCCATTTTCGGACCTACCACAGCTCTGTGACAGACTGTGCCCGCCTCGCCAGTGCCCTCGCCGCATGACCCAAATAACAAAGCTTTTATCACCCTCCTGGTTAACCTTTGAGGCTGATGATGTCCCGCTCACCCCGGAGCTTATCGGGCCGCCCCAGAGACACCCCGCCTGTTCCAGACCACCTCCGAGATGCCATTACTGCCACCACAAAACTATGACAGCCACACCAGCACAGATTAATCACCCACAGTTTGGTTATAGTTAGGCTGTCGGAAATGTGCACCATTCATAAGGTCAGCCACATAAATTATAACAAAGTGCAACCAATACAGAAATGTTGAAACTGTTCTAAGTTGGATCCAGTGTCTTGGTGTATCATGACATGTTAAAAAGTATCACTACAGTAAAGTAAGAAAGAACTAAATTAAAAGGGACGGTCAAAGTGAAATGGTGCCTAATCCCAGAACTAAACTAGGAACTATTCATGATTTTAAGTAAAAACTGAAACCTCACTACCAGACCTATTATGATAGGTCCTTAGTGATAAAGTTCAAGATCTGGACTAATGTCTCTATCTGCACTTCACAATGTATATTTAAAAATCTACTAAATAATCATTTGTTCCTTCCTTTTTTGAGGCTATATTTTGTATGCTTTGACCATTACTAATAAATCATCAAACACAAAGAAAAAGACCAGGATTCTATTTAGACCAAGTCTAAATCACAGTTTTAAACTCTAATCAAGATCCCTAATCAAAGTAAAAATAATCCTTTTAGAATACATTGCATTGCTTTTGAATTGGACCATTTTATGTAATTACACTAAATTCATAATCTTTGACAGATTGAAAATGTAGTTCCCTTGAAGTGAAACTTATTACCTAGTTGTGAGAAACCTTTTAGCATCTTTCTTATAGACATCACACGTTTAAAGGGCACTAAGTGTTTTACTGAT
Source organism: Hypseleotris bucephala (assembly GCA_036025885.1). Taxonomy (NCBI): domain Eukaryota; kingdom Metazoa; phylum Chordata; class Actinopteri; order Gobiiformes; family Eleotridae; genus Hypseleotris; species Hypseleotris bucephala. The sequence goes on along the minus strand of JAVQKG010440231.1, from coordinate 6,662 downwards.
ATTCACTCTATTCTTCTCTTTCAGATCTCAGAATTGGATTAGTTCATTTGTGTGCTTGTGCTGATTGACAGTGCCAACCTTTTCCTTTTAAAAAACTAATTGGAACAAATAGCAGCTTCATGCATCACAACTCACAAAATGAGTTCAAATGAAGCATCTTTTAATTGCTTTGAACCCCCGGTTTTGCAATGGAGACTTGCTTTTTATCTCTTCTTGGTGCTATCTTTATGCAAAGCAGTCATGTGACTACCAGAGTTATCTTTAGAGGAATATGTGATTGTGTTCATTTAGGCAGAGGAGCTTTGGGTGAACAGATGTGCTGCAACTGAGGCACACACCTGCAACTGCACACTCACATGTAGAAGGTATCTATTGGTTAGTTAAAATTTATAATAAAGCAACTGCATATCGTGTTAAGTATACACCAAACCTAACAGTATGACCACCTGACCACTAGCATAATACACAATAAACAACAAGAGGTAGTTTTGGAGTTTCTCTGACCCAGTTGTTTAGTCATCTTGTTGTCCTTTGTCAAAGAAATGAACTAAGTACAGTATATCAATTTCACTCAAATATTTAGGAAACAATCACTTCTCAGTGGTCTTATGTTGTTATGTTATGATCAACGTATAACCATTTTCCATTGAATTGTTTACTAATTGAAAATTAATTAAATCACATTTGGAAAGAGACTCTAAATACATTGTAATCATACATAGAAACGTAAACAAAATATGAAATACTTGCTTGCCATTTCATTGTATACGCATACTGTAACTTCATATCAAAGTGCCCTCAATGCATTTCATCACTCTACAGTCAACAGATGACATCTGAGAAATGACAGGCTGTCAGCCCCTTGTCACCTGCAGCCTGCACATGTGAGATTCAGCTTTTTATCACAAGTCCTTGAATTAGATGAACACACAGACACACACTATATATAAAAAATATAGAGACAGTACTGGCCACTTTATTAGGTACGCTTGTTAACGCAAATAAATACATTGAAGATAAACCTGCTCAATCTTCAAACTAAGTCAGAATAGAAGAAAGATTATTTAAGACATTAACACTTTTCTGAAATACTCATTCTCCATAAAAAAAACACAAAAACCACTTGCTCTGTTTAAATTTAATTCTCACCATTGCAATGTATTTTGTTGATCAAATAAATGCATTGGAAAGCAATAGACCAGGTGCATTTAATAATGTTGCAGGGGAGTATACATACACATAAGATGCAATGTGCTTATAGCAGTAGTTATCGCACAATCAAAGTCTGAACTCCAATTCACACAATTTCCTTACACACAAACACTCACACAAAAACACACTAAACACACCAGTCCATTCCTCATCATCAAATACACTCCCAGTCCCACAAACGCTGGCTCCCACGGGTGCTGTGGAGTAAATCAGTGAGTGGAGTTTGGGTGAGTGATGGTGACAGCATAGACAGCATAGATGGATGATGGGATGGAGAAGAAGATGAAAACTCCAAATGGATTTCAGAAGTCCAAGCACCACCTTCCGTTTTGTGTCTTCAATCCTCGCTTGTGGATCGGTCCTGACATTGAGAAGATATGTGCCACAGTGATAAGAGAGTTAAAAGCAGGAAAAATGTGTAATATACGTCATACGCTTCAGATACTGCACACAGCACTAAAGATAGAATAGCAAACATACAATCCACAATATTTGTATCCCAGTATGAAAAAACATCTGGTCACCGGCCTGTCTGGTTTTATTGATGGAGTTTGACCCCCTGACTTTGTAGGCTGATTGTTTCTCCCTGTGTCCACTATACTTGGTAGACCTTGTTGATGTCTGAAAGATTTAGACAGCAAAAAAACATCATACAGTAAAATCAGATAAAAGTGCAGAAAACCATCTCTGAACATAACGTCATAGCTGTGAAAGAACACACTGGGTGTCATTTCAATAGGTACAAAGTCTACCTAAAAAGTGGCCTGTCACTGTATATGGCAAGCTATTTAATATTTTAGCCCAGATTCTCTCTTCCAGCTTGAACAAAATATTGAAATCAATGTCTCAGGCACAATTCGATTAATTAGAATCGGTGAGTTGTATGCAGTGTCCTCTATAACCACTCAAGATGGATATATTGTAGAACATACTTTATGAAGGATGTAACAAACCCTTATGGCTCTTAAGTTAAAGTACGGTTTGTGTAGTGAGGCTAGGCAGGCTTCTTACTTATTAAAATACAGCATAATATTATTCCCCTGCTTAGGTTTATGTGATGCTGTGAAAAAGATATATACTGTATATAACATGAATTGTACATGTATAGAATTGTTGATAGACCTTATTTGCTTATTTGGAAATGTGTTTGAAACAGTCTAAAAGCAACCATATAGCATTCATTGTGTTCAGCAATATTTTCTGTGAAACTTTGGTACTTTAACAACCCCCGTCTCTCCCTGTACAGATTGTAGTTTCAAATTATTGAATCACAATATCCTTTAATTATGTGCACACTGATTGTACCAGACTTGTAGAATCACTGGAGGCATGGTAATAGTGGAACATCACATACCAGCTCTATTGGGTTGACATATGGAGCTCATACGATTATTTTCATATTCATCAAGCCATTCTCTCGGCCTGTCACGCTCCACAGATGGATATTAACATACAAGATCTGCACATAACATCTCCAATGTGTCAGGTAGAATAGGGTAAAATAATAATTGCTGTTTCAATTAACATACGTGAGAGTAAAAGTAGAATAACGTTTTGTTTAAAAGCGAAGTCAACAAATAAATTATTGAACTATTTCTGTGACATTTGCTATTAGTCCAAAGTTTGTTTCAAAAATAGTAGCAACTCCAAAATTCGATTCAAAAACATTTGAATTCGCCTCAGCAAATGCAACATTGGGAACACATGGCGGTTTGAGAGAAAGGATTACCAAAAGGTTGTGCAAATGTTTCTGTACCAGCTTTGAGCCTCTTCCTTCTTACTGCTCAGAAGCTCTCTGCCTCTACCTCCTCCATGTTTACCTACAGCCAGCATATTGAAGATGACAGCTGTTTGTAGCTATGTTCAGGAAGAGATATTTTACATTACTGCCATCTGCTTCCACATAAGCTTCAGCCTGCATCATATCATCTACATCAGCTGTGCAACTATGAGATACACCCGCTTCTGCTAGTGTTTACTGAGTAGTTTGACATGTCTTGAGATGCTATCCATTTGTATAGTTTGACACAGCAGTGCTATGTTTGGAGAAGGGTCTTTTTAAAACATAGACCGCGGAAAGCCAGCTTACATTTTTCATGTTTTAGACTTTTGGTGACAAGTGAGTTGACGAGACGTTTTCTGTCTAAAACCAGGAGCATACATATACAAAGAGGTGTCAAAAGTGTGCTGGGTGTTGAAGTTATCAAATATTGTCCTATGCACCGCCTTCTTTGAAACTGTAACTTTACTCTTACTCGGCACAGACTTCACCCACTCCACTGTTGTGAATGGTGACAGTGGTGAGGAGACTGCTCCAATTTTATTTTTTATTTTTTTACTTTTTCACAAATAATAACCATAACTGAAGTAAGCAGGAACTCTCATTTAATTTTGAGAAAGAATGAAATTAAACTGTCTGGATACAGTTTCTTTCTTTATTTTTTTTTCTCTGTTGCAAGATAGGGTCAAATATTTAAAAGACTTAAATACCAGCCACAGTAAAGTTCAAAAACATCTAGTTTAGTTTTAGTAGATTCTTCACCATTTAGTGTTTAACATTTTGCCTTGAACAAGAAGGCATTTAAATGTAAAGTCTGGGTACAGATGTCAACACGAGCCATAATAGTCAATAAAAATAAATGTTTTCCAAATATTTTATTTATGTTGGGGTGACCTCTGGTGGCAAACAGGCCCTTATAATGCAAATATTAAAGCTATTAGTCTGTGAGTACATTATTTATTGTGCAGAATCCAGCACTATAGCCTAAACTTGGCGTCAAGTCTGGGGTCAGTGGGCAATTTCCCGACATAGATCATCTTAAACCAGACAGGTCATCATTGCTACACTTTCCCACTGTGCTTGCTCACTATCCTCCCCTTCATCGCTCCCATCACTCTACCATTTTAGTCCTAGCTGCAGCCTTTCTCTCCAAACTCACCCATTTTAAATACTCATACTTTCTGTATTATTTTCTACTCTGCTGTCACTCCATCCATCTCCCCCTTGGTAATGCATCTACAAACTAACTCACCACAGCCCCCCTCCAGCCCATCTGCCTAAGACTTGTGTGTCTAAAAGGCAATGGAGGGATATGGTGTTGCCACAGTGCCAAGCACAAGTGCACACATTTGGATAAGCACTGTCTGGAGATGTGTCGCTGATAACTGCTATAGTCAGTAACTCCTGGCCTGGCTGCCAACCATGTCTGTGTCAGGGAGTCCAAGATAACCCTCCAAGCCTCTCCTTCCCTTTCCCTCCTCCACCAACTGCAGTTCACAGCCGATAGCAGCAGACAGCCAAGAAATTTCACGCATTACAAAAATGGACAGCCTAAGAAAAGGTGCAGAGATAATGCTGCAGGAAAGTGAACATATGGATTTTTATAGGAAAAAGTGTTGACAGGTGTGAGTCTTAGAAATTGAGAAAATAAATAACGATCGCAGCAGGTAATAAAGTAAAGGACATGGAGATATTAGAGTTGCAACATGTTTTATTCTGTGCAGTGCAGCTTCTTTTGGAGGAGATTCAAACACACTTCCACCAGGACTGTAGCCATGTTTATTCAGGTAGGCTGCACTATTGTGGGCTAGTCTAACTTTTTAGTACACTTGGAATACCACCTTTATATCTGACCAGTGACTGCTCCAGTTGCTTCACCGTTATGTGACTGGAACCATTCAGACCAGCCAAGTGGAAGCAATAAGCTGAAAACTTTCGTGAAGCAATTGAACCAACTGATGCTCAAATATAAAGTTGTTTGCTTTCGCTTTCTCGAGAGGCCCTAATTTACGCCATGAAAACCTGGGGGCAATCCCTACCACCTTTCAGGTGTGTTTACAAGTGCCATGATGGATGGAGCGTCTCTTTGAGCTCAAATACACATGCCGATATGTAGTCAAGCATGCCAAGCATGACTGCTCAATAAACCTCGTGCAGATGCCAATGTCTCCTCCTCATCCAGTCACACTTATGAGCCAGACTGCCAGAGCAGAGCCACAGGGCAGGGCAGGTGAAAGAGCAACCCAGGTCACTGTGCTAAAGAGCATATCACTTCTACAGAATTTATTGCATTTTTTATGAAGTTTAGTGACATTTTTCTGCTCTAAACAAATGAATAATTAATCATTTAAAATTGTATAAAACATTAAATGCTTTTTATATGCGCATGCACTTAAAAGACATTCCCATAGGCTGTGTGGTGTATAGTATTTAATAAAAAAAAAGTCACAAAGTTGAGGGAAATTTGACTTTTGGGTGAAATTACAGAATGCTCATAGACATCACTGTGGCATGTATATTTTCCCTATATTGCACTCAATAATATATCAAACTTTTTTGTGACATGTATATCCAACATGAACCATTAAAACTTGAAAGAAGTTGGTAGAGTAAAATAAATAAATAAATAATAATAATAATTCCTAAAAAGACTGACAGCTAACAGTGATTTTTCTGCAGCTAAATCACAAAAATGTTTCTAGTTTTTACACCAAACTGTGAAGATGGGTGAATATTTTCTTCACCTAAAATAAATTCAATTAAAACTCTGTAACTACTAGAGGGGCCATTTTCACTTGCTAAAAAGTCTACATTAATTAATCCTGGCGCTCTTTAATTATGCACAAGTATCACATTTGTCATTTGGATTTAATTAGGCAGGAAATTAGTTTGTTATTTCTTCATTTATTTTCATTATTTCATAGTTGGGCTTCTTCCAGTCTTATTACCAGGTGTAAACTTTGGCACCACAGACACTGATAACGACGCGTTGGTACAGAACGAGTCACAAGTACTTAGATAAACTGCATATTTCCCAAATTAGTGGCAAAAATGTTAACAGCCGAGCTTACAATTAGAAAGTGGAAAATGGAATACAGTTTAATTGAAAAGTGTGACTTTAGTTATAATTTGAGTAAAAAACTAAAACATTACAGCAACCAATTGTTTTGTCACATCCCACTGCTTCATGACTAAATTCAGTTCCTTTGTTTATGGTCAGTATTAAGTTTTTAACAGTTCACTTTTTCAGTTTCAAAAGTTACCATTAGATGATAAAGCAACATGTAAATTGCCCTCCAAGAAATAATTCCCCAGGCCCAGATAAACAGAGGGTAGTGTGTCTTGAAGCTATTCACGTATTAAACCCAAACAAATAATTATCTATTGTGTATCTAAATATATTTAGCAAGCAGCTATGTGAGGTGGGGTACACCCTTGATGATGGTCAGGCATAGGCACAGAGTTAACACGCAGAGACATACACTTTACTCTGACATTCTTTCACATTTGGACATTTAGATTGGAAAGAGAGCCAAAACATTTTTTTTTTTTTTATTTATTTATTTCAAAAAGGGACAGTGTACATTAATCAACATCAAACAATGTAAAATGTACCCGAGTTAGCAAGACAGTGCTAATTTTCATCGGTAGTCCCTTTGCCAGAATATAA
>JAVQKG010440130.1:0-12870 GCA_036025885.1 Hypseleotris bucephala | reverse complement strand
CCCCCCCCCCCCCCCCCCCCCCCCCCCCCCCCCCCCCCCCCCCCCCCCCCCCCCCCCGTCAGCTCCAACCTCAGCCTGGTAACAATAAAAACCCAATAATGGCTCTTAATGAGCCTGATTGAGTTGATTTGTTATGGAAGAGGTGCAGTGCACGGTGTGATGAGAGTGTTAATAGATGTACAACTCATTTGGGGCCATATCTTCACAAAGGGGCCGCAGCGGGAACTACAGCAGAACAGGGACCTGAGTGGATCCCCAGAGACACTGAAGATAATGAGATCAATTTCACTCCAACATACTTATTCGGCCAAGGACGAGATGAACATGTTACATTTCCATGCATACGTTTCTCCAAGAGCATCTGACGTGATTATTTTCGACTTCCATGTTTCCAGCTCAAGTTCAATATGTGCACACAGTATATGAATGTCGTTAAATGCTATTATGGGAGCTGTAATGACTGCCAGATAATTATCCCTCCCACTCAGACTTGACGGCAGCTGAATTCCTCTCATTTCACAACATAATTGTCTGTGATTGAATTGGAGATCTTCTATACTTCTCTGTTCTTTAAGCCGGGGCTGACTTTTTCCGGAGGTTATCACGGACCGCGCGCACAAGTCCCTCCGATTGCCCCTGTAAACAACACGCCATAGTGAGCAAAGTTTGGGCTTCTTTCAACTGGGCCTCTTCCCGATTTTCCTTGGAAAGCGACGGAAAAGTCAGATGAAGGGAAGTTTAATTAAGTAAGAACCTGTTGAGGAAGATTTCCAATCACGGCGTTGAGAATGAGAGCATTGACTGTATTCATCTCGGGGCGATATGCGGTCTCTTTATCCAAGTGTGTGCAGCTCTCCGGAGGGACCCCAGTTAATTGAATACATTAAAGTCAGAGCGCCGCCGGCTTTATTTATTTTTCGACTTTTACCCAGACTTGTTTAAAGAGACCCACTGCTGCTGTTTGGGCCCTTCTTCACTGTATAAATGGTGTCTACAGTGGGAGAGGCGCACAGGAGTAGTGCTTTGAGAAGAGATTTGATGTAATCCTCAGCCTTATTTATTCACAATGAGTCCCTGAGTGAGTGAGGTTTATGCATTTGGCTTTTATTCAAATTGCATCAAAGCTCTGGGTTGAGTCCCATTATGTCTCTGTACAGCACCCAGTGCAAACATGCCTATGGATTCTGTGCCAAGATTTGTTGTTTTCGGCTAATACTAAGTTCTTAATTTCTTAAGTATATAGCTAATTGAGTGAAGCTGAAATGAGCAAGAGTTATCAACAAACAATGTACCTTCTGACCAACTGAAGTTAGACAAGCTCATAACTAGATTATGTGAGCAAAATAAGAAACTTTCCAAGATTCATGCCAGGAAGGCCATGTTCAATGCAGAGAAATGTTCCACTTTAGCGACTTGTTTTACAGCCATAAATGGACAAATATGAGCACAAATTTGTGGAATGTTACAAAATATATCAAGTTAGTAGAAAGTACTGTTTTAGAGATGATAGTTTTGTTATATTAGCCTATAATGAGAAAAGTATCTGCTCAGGGGCCTGAGGCTGTGGTGGGGGGATCAAGAACTTGAGTCTGCTGTATTTTAGCCATGTTACGCTGTTTCACTCTTTTCTCTTTTACATTTGCACTTTTTTCCCCTGTAAATGTTTGTTACTTCCTGATCTTTTTGTCAGACCAAAGACCAGCTGTTTGATCCAAACCACAGTCCACTCGAGCTTTCGCACCTGAGGCTCTGGTTCAGAGCAAAGAAAGTCCCAAAGTCTTATTGTGGGAGAGAAAGCTTATTCTTTTAATAAATAAAAATAAAGCCAGTAATACTATTAAAACATACATGCCTTTGACACCAATCACATTGTGCCAATAATAGAAGCACTTGTTTTCAGTATTTACTCTATTTACTCTATTGTTCACATCATTTCACTATTGCAGATATTTGAGAGTCCTGCCTGAGGCTGGATGGGTCTCTGTAACAAGCAGTTTTCCTGGTGTGTGTGTGTGTGTTTGTGTACGTTGTGTGTGCGTTGTGTGTGTGACATGTGTGTGTGACATGTGTGTGTGTGCGGTGTGTTTGTGTGTGCGACGTGTGTGTGCGTATCGTGTGTGTGGGCTGCTAACATCATGTGAGCCTGCAGTGTGTGTTCCCCAGAGGGCAGTCGGATCACTTCCCTGGACAATAGTCATTAGTCAACACACTCTTCACCTCTGAGCCTGCATCCATCACGGCACATGGCGGACCTACTGCATAAGCACATTATCTGATCATTAATAACCTTGTAACACATCCGTCTTGTCCTGACAAAATTAATCTACACGCACTTGTGTTCATTTAAGTGATTGCCACAAATCTGTGTTTTTCAGAGCTGGACTGTGCCATACCCTTCCATCATGGAAAAATCACATAAGCCTAAAGCAACCATGTAAATCTTGCTAGTCTTCTAAGGCTTTAGAAATAGTAAAGTAAGCTAAAGCCAAAAATAGCACCTGTTTTTGCCATTAGCTTGATAAATGGAGAAAGTTGCACCAGGAAGTGTATCTGATATAAAGCATATGTCAAATAAATCTGCCATTATATTAGCAGTTTTTGTTAGCAATTAGCGTTTGCACTGAGAAATAGCATTTTCAATGTAGCATTTAGCTTTTTCTCTTCAAGGGTTCGGGGGAACCGTTTATATTTTTAATAATAAAATGCTGAAACATAATTCTAAGGCTCAAATAGTGTGGCTTTAAACAAGGCCTGAAAAAAACACCTGCTTAGGAGGGTCTTAACCTGCTCCTGTTTTGCCTCCACCAAACGTGTAATTGCAGTTTAAAAAAGACAAAGAGAGAAGTGCTTTTAAGCTCCTCTGCTGCGTGGAGAATATGAATATGTAAAACACTATCATTTATTGAAAAGCCTTTTAATACAACAGACTAAAGTGAGATTTTAAATGAACAAGGTGATTAAGAGCGCCGGACATTATATAGCAGGCCCGCCGCGTAATGAATAAAGATTCATGCTTTAGTCCCAAATTTAAATTTTTTTGTGCTGAAAATGTGCCCGATGTCGCCCCGGCTTTTAATCACCTTGCTGACAGGACTAACTGCTTTCATTTAACCTTGACTGAAGATCATGAATTCTAAAGCGTTTAATTGGATACATCATTTAACCGAATGAACAGAGCAAATTTTCGCCCAATTCAAAGGCTCAGATTGACAGACAGTGGCAGTAAGACCCGCCACAATTAAACTGATCTGTATTCACTGGCCCCCGTCACCCACCGCCATTAGCAGTGTGACTGTTTGATCATCTTCCGCACGGAAACTTTGCTGAACTTCACCTTGTTTTGAAAGGGACTCGACGTTTGAATGAAAGACGAAGACTGTGAGGAGCAGAAGGTGGGGACACACATAGATACTATAGTGACACACACCTAAGTGGGACCAAAGCCTTCTGTGATGCACCTCGGGCTGAAAAAAATGGCTGCCTTAGGACAAAAGAAAACTGCACCATTATGTTTATTATCTCCATCAGCGACTTTAATTGAAATGTTTCAGAAATCAGAAAATAACAATGCCGTCTTGTCTTCTTTCAGAGACACTGACTGGATGTAATGGCTTTGTCTCGTCGCTCTCCGCAGACAATTGCCCCAGCCGTGTGAAAACTGTGTCAAGTGGTACACAGTGAAATGTGCGGCAGACACTTAATTGTTTTGCCGCCTTTGACTTCAGAGAGAACAAATCCAATCTGTGCACCAGACAGCTCCTCTGTGACTGAGCCTAACCAGCCAGAGCGTGTTTGTGTTAGCGCACGGCCCCGGGGTTACGTTTGAAATATTGCAATTACAGTTTTTTAATTCACAAAATACAATGTGTTATTTAAATGATCATAGCTTTGGGATGTTTCTGTTTAACTGATCTAATAGGCTACAGAGAGTGGTTCTCAAAAGTGTTGCTTTGAAAACCTCAGTGGTCCTATTGTAGAGCCTTATGGGATGCCAGGAATGATTTTCTAACAAATTTGTGTGTCTGTGGGATTTAACAAGATGTGTGTATTTACTTTGTGGTTTTAATAATATTTATTTTGCCAAAGCTACAAAATAATTAAAAACAGTGTGTCAAAACAAGAGCTTCACAACTTAAGGGAAATATTATTGTAATATTTAGAACATTGAAGTACATGCAATACGCACTTGATTCAAACATTTTTGTTTCATTTTATATAGGATATCCTGCCAGCCTATTGCTTTAAAGCTAGCCAGAACCATTGCACTTTAAATAAAGTGCATCTAAAATCCTTTCCATTCACTTGTTTTGTGATTGCTTTATTTGTATCTACCTAGTACAGCACCTGGAAAAACAGAACCAAATCTATGTATAAAATTGAAAGGGTACCAAGGTGTGTGGCCAGACTAATATGTGCACATACACATAAAGACCAGGCTTTTTTCCAGAACACCATGACACACTATAAAACTATTTGAATGTGGCATGTGAAGAATATGTCAGGCATTAGCTGGAAGCCAAGTGTTTCATTGCCTCCTCTTTGGGAAAATACTCCGAGAAGGATGTTGCAACTGGGATGACACACTGGTGAGTTCCAGCTGCAGTTGATCAGCGCTAACATTTCGGAGCAGAAGAAAAAGGCATGTTAAAGGAAATGCAGATTAGGGAGACCAAATCAAATCCACTCAAGTGTTGCTCACTCGGCCCCTCCGACAATACAAACCATGTGTGCTGCTTTTAAGTGGTGAAAATAATCCAAAGATTATAGAGTGGTCTCCGGTGCTAATTGTCTAAGAGCTGTTTTTCTTGGGCGCCCATTAATTCTTTCTTTAAGAGCTCGCCCCAAAATGTTTTAACTGGATTTTGTCAAACTGTTAGCTTTTTGGTGTTATTGTTTGATGGAGAATGTAATGAAGGATTCATCATTTCAACATGTGCGGTAATGTAACAGGAGACAGCTGTCGGTGGAGATTTAGACTGTTAGCGAGTTTTCTACAGCCGCTAAAAAAAAATAAAAAAAGAAGGGGAAAAAAAGGCACTTAGCGTCTGGCCACTGATGCGTGTTGTTCTCAGGCTCAGTTTGACAACAGGCTTACAGCTTGAACAAATTCACAGCTCCCATAAGAGATTTACAACATTGAATTACATCCAAATGTTTGAAAATGGATTTAGTCTTTATGAGGTTTTTACTCCAGGAACGCTCTCATCTTGTAAACAAATTTGTGTGCATTGTCACTCAGCTTCTAGTCTCACTCCGCTAAACTAAAGAAGTGGTTCCCAAACTTTCACACCAAGTACCCCCTTTCAGCATTTCCAGTCTCCAAAGTGCCATTTTATTGTACTAATTTTCTAAATGGGAATTAGGTTCTAAACCAGGACTAAAACCCAAGAAAACAGAAAAATGCACTTGTAAATAAAGAAAAACATAGATGTGAACTTAAAGCTGCACTACCTGATTTTGTGATGTGTCTAAAAAAAATCTGAGTTTAAATGATACAATCCCCTTTCCTAATTCCTTTCCTTCGCGACCCTCTATCACAGTCTCAGACAAACCAGGAAGTATGTGCACAAGCCAAGAGGTATAAGAATAATATAGCAGAGATCAAGAGTTGTTTTTTCATTCTGTAGAATTAAAATCTAAAGGATGTAACAACTGCTTGTGTCCTATGAAAGTGTGTGATTGGTTGGTTTCTTTGCACGCTCTAAAACCACTATACCACTAACACTACAGCCTACAGGTGACCTCTCGGTTTTTTCAGATGACTTCTTTTATGCTGTACTAATAACTAAATAATTATCTTTGCCAAAATACAAGGATTAAGAAATCGAGTAGTGCAGTTTTAACTAGACCAAATAAAAAACATAGCAATACTAAAGCCAGAGTCAGAAGATTTCTGTTTAAAAAAGGTGTGCACCCAGGACTAACGAAACGTCAAACCATGGGGAGAATTTGTTAGAACCAAAAAATACAGGGATTAAACCAAGACTACTCTGCGGCAAAACCAAAACAAAAACATGACGAAGCCAGGAGAAAGAGGGGCTTGTGTCAGGACTAAACCTGAACTAAACATAGAACTAAAGCGGTCTGTAATCAGTCTTTTTATCTGAGAAACTCCCAAATATCTGACCAAATGGAAAAGCTTGTGTACCACCTGTGGTCCCTGTACCAGTTTGAGAAGATTTAAATCTTTCCTGTTTTTGCCAAGTCACTGAAAAGGCAATGGTACAGGTGACAGTCCATTTATCTCTCTTTACCTGTCGCCGCTCCAGACACCACTTGTCTTAAGTTAATGGTGACGCAGGGCAGTCACATGCACCACTGAGAGACTGTTGGGTTTGAGGACATTAAACAAATGGGCCATCCAGAGGGACAAAGTTTTCTCAAAGTTTCTTAGAGTGAAAATACAGTCATGGGCCAGTATTGATTTTGCTTAATTCACATTTTTTGGCGTTGGTGGTCAGGTGGTCAGGTGCCAAAAACTCGATTCCCAATGTGTGCCAGTCCCAATCCTTAATAAACAAAAGGGTTGCATGCAGTAGTCCGATGATGTAACAATACAACCAGAGTCACAGTGCATCTGTTTTACCTCTTGATTTGACACATTATATGGTGTACAACTCACCTTTTAGCAATAGGCCTAACTATAATAATATTCATAACAGACTCCAAGCCCAAGGCTCAAAGTGCAATATTAACAGAAATGTCTACAAATTGTAAAAATGATTTTATTTAAAAAACTAGGAGCATGAATTTGTAGCCTACAACATGGAGGCATGTTGCAATCCGATTGCAGTCATTTGCTGTTTTAGAGCCAGAGTTTCATATGTTGCTTTAAATGAAAACCGGCCCAATGCTATTTAACAGTAAGCAGCAACTGATATGAGTAGCCTGACATGTATGTTTTGATGTGACTTTGTTCAAATTCAGTCTCCTGACACTTTATTGTTATTAGTTCAGTTTTTATCATTTCAGCCAATCATTGTGAGACTTCTAAAACTCATGGGGGCAAATAATAGCCTAGACCTATAAGACTAGCCTATTCGTTTGATGTACGGCAGGACATAGCCTTGAATGTATTAGCCTACAGATTGGGACCATTACGCATACAAATAGGCCTAGGTGATACAATAGATCAAATTTGGTCTTATTCTAATCAAATGAAAAGCTATCAATAATACAATTTGTTCCGCTTTTAGAATAGACTTTTGTTTCTTTGTTGCCTCTGTCTAAGGACTTTGACAGCTAAATTGTTCCATCCTTGCTGCTGCCACCGCGCGGAACACCTATATGGCTCTCTTTTTATATTTTACATGTAAACCCTGCACACAAGTCTGGTGCATGAACACGGCCTATTCCCGGGTTATATCTGTGCACGTCATGTGTTACTGATTTGTTTTGACAGCGTATCCACTCCGCTGACTGGTCCGGGTCCTATGTTCTCGCGCGTCCTGGACTTCACGGCTATGGGGCAATGAATTGTGCGCCTTTGAAGGAGAGCGTTAATGAAATACAAATTAATGACGCACGTGAGCAGCCACCGTCTCCGAGGCTGTAAGCGCTTCCATGGCCCATTTATAATCTATGATCTCAATAAAAATCAATCCTTTGTACCTAGTTCTCACTTAGAATAGATTTACCGATCACTGCCCTGTGTTCCCTTGGTCATAATTAGCCCCTACGTCTAACCCCTCCTTCACTTCTTTGACTTAAGGTGCGCACTTCACAACACTGCGGACTCAATGTCATGTTCGTTCTTTTTGCATGGGGATATTCGCCTCTCAAGTAATGCTTTTTGAACTCCATTTTTAAAAACGCGGTAGACTTTATAATACTAGTGCTGATTTGCATTGAGTCATTTTTTGGGACTTTTAAGGTGACGCTGTAATAACCCTTTCACTTTCTTTCATTGTGTCTGGTTCAGAACTTGTTGAAAGTTGAAGCAAAATGCCCCAAACTGCTGGACGTGGCCTGTATTAGAGCTCCCCCTTCAGGCGCCAGGGAGAAGTTGACATGGTAAGTAATTGCATGTCAAATAGGCCTACAGTAATTCACTGGCCATATGATTAGACCATGTGCCAGTTATAGTGGCCCTCCTGTTTCATGTTCAGTTTTGTCATTTTGTTTCTCTCAGACCGCATCAAGATATTTTCATCCACATAATTGCTGCCCATTGTCTCAGAGTCCAAATATTAATTTGTAGGCTACATTCTACTGCCATGGACTATTTCACAGTGATACAATTTCCAATCTAGAATGTGTAGATTAAAGATTATTTTTCTTTTTTTTTGCAACTAAAGGGAAAAAAATACAGTATCTCAAAATGTGAAGTTGTCTGATGTACTTAAGTACATGGAGACAATGATTATTATTATTGCACAAAGTTGAGTATTTCTCTGTAAACTGTAGACATTGCTGTGTGTGAAAATCCCAGAGTAGATTATGAATTTCTGAAGTACCCAGAACAACCAACAACACTGTCATGTTCAAAGTCACTTAAAGCTGTAATCTGGAGGAAAAATATTTAAAAATGCTGAAATTTCCAGTTCTATAATTTAGCTACAAGAGGCAATATTTCTTGGCCTCTACTGTAAAATCAAATCAAATCACAGTTTGTGGACTATACCACTTTGACCAATAGTAGTTACATTTTTTTCAGAGATTATCTCACTCATACTCTGGTTTGATGTTGCATTAGAACTCAACTATCGGTCAAGTGTTTTTTAAACAACAATTTGTTGTTTTAGGAAACGTCCAAACTAGAGCTTTAAATCACATTATTTTCCCATTCTCTTGATAGCTTTGAACTTCAGTGGGGTACCCTGATCTTTTTGCTACTGATTTCAGCGCAGAAGCGGGTACACGTAGGTCTGCCTAATAAAGTGGCCACTGAGTGTATTAGGTAAAGCCATGTCCAGTGTGTTCCAACTATGTACATTGCAACTTAACTCATTCAAATGGTCCCAAAGAGGATAAGAAATCATTTTGTTTCATTCCAGCTACCCCTAAGTCGCATTCTTTGAAAAAAGCCAAATTGGTCTACCTAATAAAGTGGCCACTGAGTGTATTCACTAAAGCCATGTTCAACAATGTATTCCAACTTTGTACATTACAGCTTAACTCATTCAAACGGTCCAAAGAGGATAAGAAGATCATTTTGTTTCATACCAGCTACCTCTAAGTTTGAGAAAAAAGCAGAATTGTCAAAGTCCCCCTGATGTGACCGGCCCTCCACCTTCCGGGGGGAACAATTCTGTATTTATAATGTCATCTTATCACGCTCCCCTCCAAGGCAGCAGCAAGTGCACTTATGCCTTCCTTTGTTAGGGTGAGTTGGCAATTTCCTGTGAGATGAAGCAACTGCAGGCAGCCCCCTTTTTCCTGTGAGAATGTCGCTGACACCTGGACCGCACGCTTGTTTCCATCACTTCGGAGGAGCAGAGGAACGTGTCATAAGTCCACCGCCACCCGCAGTCGCTCGCTGTGTGCATTTAACAGCACTCTAGGCTCGCTGAAGCTAGTGGAGGTCTTGAAAAGTTGTCCTGCTGACGTGAATGGACTTGGAAGTTGATTTTCTTGATCCATCATTATGTGAATGTTTACAATAAAATATACCAATAGAATTCAAGTGGGTGAGGGTGGCAAGAATCAATTCAGTAATCAGTATAGTAGTTGACTTCTGGTGTGGTGTGTGGAATTTGATTACACAATAATATTTAAAAAACCCACAACAAAAGGAAAATGGTGCTCTGCTTATAAATTGTGCAGTAATCATTCACAAGCTTTTATTGTCTCAATTTACTTGCGTAAAATCAGTCCAAGTAAATGATTTGCATAAAACTCACGTGGACTATTTCACATTTTAGTGTACTGAAAAAAGTCAATCTTTGGTGTTGTTGAGATGTTGTATTTTTATTAGCTTAACTTTTAAAAATAACTTCTATGAGCTTTATTCCACTCATTATAGATAGTAAATACAGTAGATATCTTAAATTCTATCAATGTGAAATAAACTAAAAAAATAGACTAAATCAGGACTAAAGTTGGCAATGTAATAATAAAAACAGGGACTAAACTACACACAGCTACAGCTAAATCCGTTGTAGATCTTGTCTAAATCAGGTCTACTTGAAACTATGACTGAACCAGTAATACATGCATGTCTTTGTCTGCCCTCTACCAATATGGTTTATACTTTTGTCATGACTTAAATGTAAAAATCGCAACCTCAAAGAATTGTAATGGTTAACCCTGTGAACAATATAATCCCTTAAAATAGAGATGCATTCACCCCCTCCTCCACTTTCTAGGGAGCGTCAGGGCATTCTCATTGAAATGTACCTAATTTCCAACATGCTGTTTTTTTTTCATTGCAAAGATTCTGCTGCATTTCCATTTGTATACATTAGGACAACTTCACTCTATGGTGCTGGCTATACACAGCAAGAAGAACAATCACAGCAAAATGCATTACCAGTTTTTGCATTGTGTAAAAACACCCCAACTGCTTTCAACTTAGTCTGTAGTCTTCTTCTGTACTTCTCGGGTCTCTCCCAAAAGGTACTGAGAATTTACAGTAAAAAAGCTGTAATAGTTAAAGTTGCACTACCTGATTTTTGCGCATAAAAGAAGAATCAATTGTTCCTTGTGTCATTCCTGACCTTCCTGAAAATTTCATTCAAGTCCATTCCGTAGTTTTTGTGTAAAGTTGCTAACAGACAAAGAGATAAAAACTGCAGCTTTAATAGTTGCTAGATACACTAATTAATTGGCAGTCTAAAACTATACTGTAAAAAGCCATAGAGCCAACAATTTTTAACATAGTTAAATAAAGCATATTTGGGCCTAGCTATGTCCACTACAATCCATATGAAAACTTCCTTCCCCCACATATCGTACCTTATCCCTGGTATGGTATAATGTTAGCAGGTGTCCCGTGTGGAGCGGTGGTTAAGCACTGAGCCTGAATGTGTGTTTATGAGCTGGACTTGACAGACCGGCTCTAAATTATAATTAATCAGTTGATTTTTGAGCCCGGATTGTGATTGTGCCCTGTGAGTTTCATTTATAAAGCTTTTCTTCTTGCTCCTACTACAATTACCATAGACCTGCAGGACTCTCAGGCAAATTAACAGTCTTCACGCTACCCTGCCGCCATAATGAAAATATCAGTCAATCAAAAGGTGTATTATGCTGAGAAATCCTTACTACATCTCCCCACTCCCCGCATACAAATAGAAAGTGCAGAATAAGCGCTCGGGCCGTTCCACATTTAAGGCAAATGGTGTATAGGCAGGCTTATAAATTATACATGTTATTTTACATATAGGCTTGCTGTACTTGACCAGACCCCTCCTCCAGCCACACTGCTACAGAAGGCAGGAATGTATGCTAACATGACCTCAGCAAAGTTAATCTGAATGCACAGTAACAATATATATTTTTAAATAGTAAAAATTTCCGTATGTTTTATATTTGTAAATTGCATTTTTATTCTTCTTTTCTTTCAGCTCAGGGGCCATCACAACAGATAACTTGTCTTGAAGTGTGCAGGCACCTATTGACTGAGAAAATACTTTTACATCAAATGCCAAATGTCGCACAATCCTTTCAATTTACCTGGGCTTAAGGTTAGTGCAAATGTGACTGTTTATTAGTATAATTATTTAAACTTTTCAGTGTATGTATTTAGAAACAGGCTATCCTACTCTGTGTTGGTACCTAATATATTAATGTACCTATAAGTGGGGGGTTCCTTTAGGCTTTATCTCAAATGCTATTAAGTACTATTTTCAGTTTCTTTTCATGTGGTGTGGGACTATAGTTTCCAATTCTTTTTTGGTTGGCCATAAAATACTTCATCTCATTTGATTAGACTGGGTTGAGGGTGTATGTGTGTGTTGTATGTGTGAATGTGTGTTACAGTATGTGTTCTGTTTTTGTGTGTGTCATATCGTGTGTGTCTGTGTGTTGTTGCTGTGTGTTTGTCTGTGTGTACCTCACTCAGGACTGTGTCACAGTGGAGCCCCTGTCCCTCTCACAGGTACCCCACAGCCCTGTCTGTGTGTGTGTTGTGTATGTGTGTTATATGTGTGTCTGTGTGTGTGTGTATGTATGTAGTGTGTATACCATTGGGGTGATCTACGACCTCTCTCAGGACTGTCTCACAGTGGAGCCCCCGTCCCTCTCACAGGTACCCCACAGCCCACAGCCCAGCGCTGCTCATTTACTGCTACAGTGGTTTTCATAATTAGCACTGCAAGGCCTCATTAAATCTGCTCTAATGAATAAATATTGTATTTCATAGCCTGATTACCAGATCAGCTCAATGCTCCGGCGTTGTAAACAATTACTTCCCTAAATATTCATCACCCCAAAGTGGATGATCATTGGTGTTTAATACAGGACTAAGATTCTCAAGTGCATCTTTATTAGCCTAATAATAGTTTTTGAGATATTTTGTGTTTGAGGAGAAAAAGGAGATTCTGTTTGAGAACTAAACAACAAAAACAAGACATTTGGAATAATACAAATTACTCTAACCATGACCATATTGTTATTGCTTTGTCAATATTTAGTATGAATATCTTTATTTTTCTGTCAATATCAATGGAATTTATTCAATGTAATTTTCTGCAAGACTATGTAGATACAGAGGACTATTTCTTTCGCTTCCTAATTTGTCAAGATTGGTATGCAGATCATTAACATTGTTCCTAAATTATGTTAGTTTGTTGTACTCAAATTGCTCAGGCCCTAATTAATCTATTCTACAATTTAGTTTGTTGTTACTTGATTTGTTGATCTGCGTAGGAGAGAATTGAGTCCAAATTAATGCCATGCCCTTATCTAATTTGTTCGTCTTCTAGCACT
>JAVQKG010439997.1:0-13778 GCA_036025885.1 Hypseleotris bucephala | reverse complement strand
ACACTGTACGTAAACAATGTATACTGTGTCACCCTGATGTGAGTTCATACCATATAAGCTTGGTCCAGAGCCTGTTTTCTGTAGTCCAACTCCTCTTCAAGAAATCCTTTCTGTTTACTGAACAGCTCCTGAAAGAACCAACAATTTGCCAAAATATGGTACAATATTAGAATATAATAGCAGTAGCAATGGTATTGAAGTATTTTACCTTGTCGTTTTCCAAATCTATCATTTTCTGAGTAAGAGCTGCCTCTGTGTTGTCAATTTGCTTCAGCCACTGTAAAGAAACACACGTTCCTTTTTTCTTTTGAATGTGCAGTTGCAGCAAGTGTCCACTGTGTGTCAGTAAACTGACCTTTTCACACAGAGAGATCACAGTCCCTGCTTGAATCACTGCAACCTGCTCCTCATTTCTAAGGTTCTTTTAGAATTACGTAACATTATTATTATTAGTTACAAGCAAACAAATAATATTCAGAAAATATACAGATATCAACCTCACCCCATTATCTCCGAGGATATCTAACTTCTTCATCAGCTCAGGAATTATAACATCCTGGTGAAGACGAAAGATGTTACATTTTCCGAATACATCTTGGATAAAAACAGGATATATTTTTGAGTGTTTCACCTTAACCCCTTGTTGGTGACAGTAGGTCTGCAGGGCACTGCTGCTGTTCTCAGGGAAGGCCGACATGTGAAGATTCAAGGCTGGAGATTTACGCTCTCTTTCCTGCAACAACAGCAATTCAATTATTGCATAAAAAAGACAAGAGAAAATTACATTCTCTCACAAATATCTAAAACAAAACCTTGACACTAAATTACTGAGTGAAAAAAGAAAACAACTGGGCTGTTACTTACATTGAGACAGAAAACAAGATTGGGATCTGCTAAAACAAAGTAGGTGAAAACTCAAATACTGAAATGGGGATAAAACAAGAGGTATGCCTTCACATGGACAAATCAAATCTGAAAAAGGATCATTACTGAATGCTCTGTTAAAATATACCAACATCAGTGCACATATGTACTGTAATATTTTTATTAACATTATAAGCATAAAATCTTTAGTTTGATATTAACACTGATGATTTGGCACTGTCATGAATAAAGTAAATAAAACATGTGAAAAATGGGATACATAAACAATGAGGATGGAAGTGGATGCTGTACTTAAATATGTTTTATTCAAGTAAAAACACATCAACATTCATGCATTTAAAAATATTCCAGTTGATGGGACACGTGAACAGCTGCCATGCAAAACAAAAAACACCAAAATGCATACAGTGTGGACTTCTGTGAACAATAAACTGTCGGTTCAATGTAAGTAATTCTTCAGTTTGCTGAGATTGTTGTCGTCGCATCCTGGTGATACTAAGATGTTATTACAGTCTCTTACTTCTAGTTCAAGCACTCTGAACTCCAACAGCTCATTTTGGTCCCGAGCGTCCTGAACCTCTGCCTGTAGCCGTTTCTCTGTCTGCTGAAGTGCACATATCTAGGACAAAAATATGCAATTGTCATGTTTAATCATTTACACATTAAGATTACAAGTGCACTGTGAATATTGCACAGTAGTACAGTTGAGTTAAATGTAGCCCACCTTCTCATGAAGATCCTGATTGGCTCTGATCAAGTACTGCTTCTCTTCAACCCATTTTGAATCCTGTCATAGCAACCAAATACAGCATTAGAAAAAGGGTACCACAAAATGATCTGGATATCCCGACAAGATGCCACAAACACAATAAGACAATCCAATAACACTGGACATAAACTGTAATTAAGAATGACACATGCAAATGAGATGTAGACACAGAACCAGACAAGAACAATGTGTAACAAAGTTTATTGATTTGTAAAGAATCAGGTAACAGAGAAGAGAGAGCCACAACCAACATGCAGTCACATTTTGTGGTAAAACCGCAAAGCAGTAGTTGAAATACAGGGTGGAGAAATATGCCATGACACAAAGAAAACGGAAAATAGTGTTTAATTAGAAGTATTTACTCAGTACAGACTAAAATGTCTTTCTTCTTTTTCAAACTGATTTTCTTGTGACACAAATTGAACGTATCTGAACAGATCTAGTGGGACAAATTAAAAGCTCCCTTTAAAACACAGAACCAAGTGGAGGATCAGTCTCTGGGACAAAGAGCAAGGCACAGACAACAGAGATGTGACGCCACGCATGCAGGAAGTGAAGTCACAGAAACGCGCGGACGTGTTCAGCATGCCACCCCAAGAGCAGAGCAGCCAGAAAGACATGCAGCACAGCCAGTGAGAGCAAGACCCGCGAGTTCCTGTCCCCATCCCTGGTCTTTGTTACCTGCCCCTGTTCTGACAGGGCCTTCTCCAGATCCACTATTTTGGCCTGGCAGCTGCTTAGCTCCACCTGCATCTGCTCTCGCATCTATGAGAAGATGAATCATTACCAGTACTATAGTACACTTACTATACAACATAGATTAATACATTTATTATAATGATTCACAGAGACAGTACACACCCTGGCCTCCCTCTCAGCGTCAAGGGTCCCACCAGTCTGCTCCTGGAGGAGAGCATACGCTCGCTGCAGGGCCTGGTACTCTCTGGTCAGCTGTCGAAAACGAAGTTCTGACTCCTCTCGAGAAATATTCTGTAAAAATAAGAAAATAACAAATCACAAACATAAAGAAGATCAGATAATCAAATACTATTCTTTATATTTTATTATTTAAACTTTTTCATCATTCTTACCTCTTCTAAATCTTCCTCCGGTGTGGCAGGTGTGCGGTCAGTCAGGTCAGTGTTATAGGAGACAAGGGAGGAGGTTTCAGAGTCTATTGATTCCTCATCAAATCCAAAATATGTCTCCACAACATGCCTCTGTATTAATAAAAAGAGAAAAATAATTACAACTAATCCACCTATAAATAGCTTGAGAAATAAATAGGGCTTGAACTAATTATTATTTTGATCAATGATTTCTATTTTTTTTCAATTAATCAATTAAAATGCAGATAGCTAGGTGCATAAAAAACTGAACCAAGTAAAGCTAAATTATTTCAATAATCGATTTATCCAATTGGTTGACTCTGCCATAGATATAAAATATTGTTCAGGACAAACATTGGAAATCACATCCCTCAGTATATACATTTCTATCCTTAATATTAACTCTCACCATCATGTTTATACGTCATCTCCTGGCAACCAGAAAAGTAAAGGCAGACAAGGGCACATAGGCAGATGAAGGAAGAAAAATAGAGGATCAAAAGAAAATACTCTGTCATCTTGGATGAACAAACAGAAGAGATATTCTAGTCAAATCTACGTAAATATGGTCTACAATAATCCTGTGGCATCCGGAAAAGGTGTGTAAGTTTTCAGCAGCTCTCCTGAACAAAAGCCCTCAAATCTCAAAAATATGCAGTAGATAAATCCTTGGGTTAAAGTCTACAAAGCTCAAAGCTGCATCCACCTCACCAATATGACAGGTACTAACTGAAGATAAGACACAACACACACATTTTAAACCCCTCCCTTAGCAACATCAGCCCCAGGTGAATTCATCCCAGCATGACACACACAAGACATTATTTCTCTCCTTCTCACTAATTAACAAACTCATCCATTTTCAGGTCAGAATTTACGTCCAGCCAAAGAAAAATACAGAACCTAAACTCGTGTCAAATTATTGATTGCTGTATTTTTTATTCCTGTTTAAATGTAGATTTATTATTGAAATTACAACCAACATCAACAACAGTGATAATTAACTCTTGCTGAGGGAGTGTGTGTTTGGACAGCTTGATGCTTCTTGTTGTGTAGCTCACTGTCATTATAGTCTCTTGAGACCAATTACATGCTGCTCAGATACACAACAGTGCAACCACTTCACACTTACCTTTGGCATCTTGACTTGTCTTCTCTTGTTCTTTATGGTCATTGCCAATCGGTCACGTTCCTACAAACAAGAACAGAGATTTTATTCACTCTCGTCAAGAAAGTAGCGCTGTATCCTTTAGTAAACCGCAAAATGTATGTCAATGTTCTCAGTCAACCAGGTTATCATATTATATCGAATAGGAGGGTTTAAAAGAAGACATCTAGTCAATATAGTAAAGGACAAAGTCAATAAACGGAAGAAGTACAAATGTCATGTTAAAACTGAAGCTTTGACCTGTGTGAGCTCATCAATGATGCCTCGTTGCTCAACCACTTGTAGCTTGAGAAACTCCACTTCCTGTTCTTCGTGGGCATGGCTCAGGTCTGTGAGGGAGCTTGGTCGTTTCAGCTGCGATTGAATGGACTGTTGTTGTGATGAAGGACGGGATGAGGCTGCTTTCTCTTTCTAGATGCCAAAATGTGTTTGAATATGAGCAAAACAAAAATTTTAATATTACTGTATGTTAAGAAAAAGGTATAAACAAAGCTACAGTACTATTCCAGTGTTTATGTTTTGGTTCCCTTAGTGGGTCACATGCTAGCCACTATACCAACAATTTCTCAGCTTTATGATAAGAGGTGAGGAGTTATATGGTGTTTTATTATTTCCTGTTTTTACGACAATTGCAGTATTGCACAATATGTGAAATATGTGTAAACGTTTTGATAAAACTCACCATCTCAGCATTATCTCGGCTGAGGTGCTTAAGTTTTTCCTCCATTCGCTGCAGAGTTTGAAGGAGGTCATCATTTTTCTTTGACAAACGCCTGTTCTTTTCAAACATAGGCTTCATCTGGCTCTCTGCCTCTCTCACTCGCTTTACCTAAAAAGCAACAAGAGTCAACACACAATTAGTCACACATTAATGCTTGTTTTAGCACCCTATGATATTTGCATTTATTCAAAAATCATTTAAAGGACATAGTTAAAATATGGTAATAAAAGTTGTTTATCTATCTATTTAACATACCAATTCATTCCTCTCATCAGCCAGTAGTGCATTCCTGTCTTCCAGTTTCCGGATCACACCATGAAGTTCTGCTATTTTTAACTGGAACCTCCTCATGTCACGCTCGTCCACCTCCTGAACAGCAGGGGGCAGAGGAGAGGAGGAGGAAGACATAAACTAAAGGGGGTTGACACATGCAGGCAGACATGCAGGTTTTGAAGGTTGATGGAAAAAATAATGAGTGAGTGTCTACCATAATATTGTGCTTTATTAATCCATGCGGAAGTACATTACTGAACTGTAGTAAAGTCGCACAATTTTTGTCCCACCAAAAATTGATAATTTTTACATTATCTGTGAACCTATATGGAAGCAAATGTAAGAAAATATTGCATTACCTGGTTGTATTGTAGATCTGTGTTATCTCCGAGCCCAGGCACCACTTCTCTTTTGGGGCTGCCATGATTGAACCTCTCAGCCTCCCGTACCTGGCCCAGTTGCTCATCCAAAGCTTCTTTTTGTAGTTGAAGTTTTTGGGCATAACCAGCCTGAACCCCTAACTCCCTCTCCAGCGCACACATCACACGGTCCTTTGCTTTCAACTCATCCATCTGAAAAAGGGGGTGACAAAAACATTAATATCTATACATTTCTCATATTTCACAAAGCCTTGTTTTTGCTCTGTGTCCTACTACCTCTCACGCTTTTCACAAGTTCCCTCCTCAACTTCCCTTCAACGTTTTGTTCTTTTAACACTGGTATTTCCTGAAGTGCCTCAAGCAATCTATCAGCATTAGATAATCTTACAGATTTTAACACAATTTACCTATCTCAAACGTACCACTCAAAGTACATAATATTGTGGACCTGTATGCCATAAGGTTAGTCAGTGACTATGCTGATGGCATTTCTTTATATATATTTCTTTATATAAACATGAATAGATAATAAGAGAAGATTGAGACATTAGACTTTAAAATATTGCTTTAAGATATATTTAGTTAAGCTCATACATTATTTTATTTTAGGAGAAACGAAAACAACACCTATATCCTGAGACAGGGTGTGCTTTGCTTTGAAATGAGTCTTTTTATGAAAGCTGGTGCAATGAAGAAAATGTTTGACTGGCTGAACACAAATAAACTAAAGTTACATTACTTAGATTGTTTCATAATATTATTTCACTTGAGACTTGGTGAATGTGAATGAAACCTAATAATTTACATGTGAATGACATAAATGCCTTTCCAAAGACAACAGGCCTCACCAGGCGGCGGATGTCTCTCTCACAGTCTCGTTTGATGCGGTGCACCTCGTCTTGGTGCTGTTGATAGGCTGTACGCAGATCTGCTGCTTTGGCTTTATCTGCCTGAAGAGCGTTAGCCAGGGCCTCATCAGCCTGCTTTCTAGCTGTCTTCTGCTCCTGAATCTAGAATTTAATACAATGTAAAACATGTAAACATTATATTATATACAAACATAAATTTGTTTGTTATCATAAATGCCCTGCTTTTCAAGGAGGCCTTTAAAAAACAATGGCTTGGCAAGAGGCTTTTCCACTGTTTCCTGTTTTTCAGAAAAAAAGAAAACATTTACAAAGGTCTGTATTGTCCTGGATTAGCACTTGACTTAGACATACAAGGACATTTGTAAGATTATTACACAATGCTAAAGGCAACAAAATAAACATGCATTTATTACACAACTGTAGTGCTAGCAAAGCAAATTAATGGAATAAAATAATTCTTTCATTAATAAACTGTTAACCCTACCTCTTGCTGTAGCTTGAGTCTCTCCCCATCAAAAGCTCTTCTGGCCTCCTCTCGGGCCTCTCCGAGAAGTGCATTTTTGAGTTTGTCTGCCGCTCCGTCCCTCAGTGCATTCACCAGGCCCTGTAGCCTCTGGACCTCAGTGTCTCTGATTTTAATGGCACGGGCCAGCTCCACTTCATGTTGGCGAGTGAGGGCTTCTCTGGCAGCAGCTACTTCACGTAACTTTTCTTCATGAAGTTTGGCCCGTAGGTCTGTGACAGCGACAGCGTGTTTGTGTTGTTCAAGTTCACGAGCCTGGCGCTGCTCCTGGAGGCGCTCACGGAGCTTACACACCTGAGAAACAAGCAAATACTCCACATTTAAATTCTATTTATACAAAGTATCCACTATTTCTGTATTTTTCTTTGACAATAACTAGCCTTGATTTTTATCAAATGTTATGCTATGGTATAGTTCTTTATTGTAGTTATGAAAAATGTATGGTCCTACTTTTTAGTGATTATCGTTTTAAATAGGAAGGCAAAAATACTGATAATGGATCGGATGTTGGTGCCAATCTAGGCCTAGAAGATGGATCAGTGTCTCAGTGAATGAGGCCATTACAGGAGCCATCATCATTTATCACACTTTGTCACAATTATGAGTAAATACTGATACTGTACTGTAAAGTTGTACATTATTTACAGTATAGTTCACAAATTACACACAAAAAGGGTAAGACATTTTGAGGGTCATGTGGTCTTAATTGTATTATATTTTAAGTTTATTATTTCTGCACATACATAAAGAAATGTCTATGCCTTTAGTTTTTGCATTAGTATCATTAGGATCCCCAAAGCCCAGATATCGGGATCGTTATCAGGACTGAAAAAGTTGGATTGGTGCATCTCTATAAGAAAATAAGAAAACTAATATGAATTTAAAAGTGAAAGGCTTCTTATTTAATTCTAACTAATTATTGTATATTCTTCACAGTGGTTGTCAGTGGTCAAGTTAGTCATTTACTTAATGTACCAGTTCTCAGTGCTCACCTTGGCCCGCTCTTGCTGCAGTTCAACCTGTTCATCTAGGAGCTTGCTCTTCAGCTCTTCATTCGTGGCCTGAGTAGAATCAGCCATCACCTCTGATTTCTCTGGCTTCCTACCCTTTTTAGAGGGTTGGGCCCAAGGGGGTGCGGTTGATGACATAGCAGTCCGCCTGCCTGAATGGGGCAGACATGAGGTGGTAGGGGTGGTAGTTGTGTGTGAGTGGGAGAGTCAGATGTTGCTCCTCTGCCCTACGTGGCTAACCAGGCACATCATCAACACTGTCAGGGCCTAATCATGCTTCAAGTCATCAAAAGTATCTAGAAAGGGGACAGAAAGGGGGGGGGGAGCATGTGAGTTCAAAAAGGTTATTATATATAGGACTATTTTTGGGAGAGACATTTATTCTGTGCCTGCCTTTCAAATACACTTGCATCCAACACCAGCAAAATCCAAGTCATTAATCATTGTCCAGTTCTACTCCCTGAACTGCATTTAGGAGCTTCATTGGGCAGGAAAATGTGTCTGGCCACAATACTATAGTCTCTTGTCCAAAATGTCCCCCTGGACCATACTGTGTCTCTGCTTTTAACACATATTCACAATTTTTTCAGTAGAATATTTGATTTTCAATGATTTGCTCCTCTAATCTCTTTGATAAAAACCCAGTAGCAGTATCCTTACAATTGTGTTGACTGTTAAATAAATAATTCAATGATGAGGGAGCTGAAGCATTAAG
This sequence comes from Hypseleotris bucephala, assembly GCA_036025885.1. Classification (NCBI taxonomy): domain Eukaryota; kingdom Metazoa; phylum Chordata; class Actinopteri; order Gobiiformes; family Eleotridae; genus Hypseleotris; species Hypseleotris bucephala. The sequence continues at coordinate 5,356 of JAVQKG010439997.1, read as the reverse complement.
ATCACAGGCGCCTCCATCTTTTCATCCATACACATTACATTCATACGACAAACACAGATGGCTGAAATAGTTACCAAGGCAACTCCATTTTTCTTAAAGCAAAGGATGATGGGAAGGAGAAGAAAAACACACTGAATACAGAATCATGTGGAAATGCACTTTTGTAAAACACACTTAACTGCGCACATGATGTTGTAATCTGCTCTCTTATCGTTAAGCTGAGGTTGACTGCCAGACAGAAATGCACTGAGGCTGGGGGCAGAAGAGACCTCACAATATGCATAACTACAAAGCTAGCATTGTCAAAGCTAGAAAATCAATGGGCATCACAAACTGTAAAAAAAAATAGAAAGAAGCAATGTATCTATCTTCCACAGACAAGATGGATTTCTGGTGCGCAGTGCAATGTCTATCCTTTCACTGGTTCATTTAAGTAGGCAAACAAGAAGAAGAATCCTTTATAAAGACATTATTGACATACATAGAGACTAATACAGCAGGCATCTATTCAATAGCAGCATAAGCCTTATTCAGAGGACCAAATGCATTAACAGTGTATTTATTTTGAAAATAGCACTAAACTCTACTAAAGGTACTTAGAATATTATAACAACTTATATTACCACACTGAAAAAAATATAACACTAAGAATATTTAAAAAGCAAAGGAAAAGGAGAGCAGCTTGTGTCCAGGGTTCATCTTTCACAAATCATGTAGGTCCATGTGCACACACGCTGGCACCAAAGAACTAAACACATTTATAGTTCAGCAGAAAACAGGAATGTTTTATGGGAAACAGGAAACTTTTATAGGGGCACGGTGAAAATAACAAGGTCTGGTCGAAAGATGGTGTGACAACTTACTTAAATGAGAAACCATTTCAACAAATTAAAAGTGCAGATAATGTGGCCTTCATTAAATCTTCTTAAAACAAACAATGGCATTAACACAATTACTAACTACTAGTGACGGCATTAAGGACATTAGTTGCACAATCAAGCTAATGGCTACTTTCAAAATAAGCTCGTCTGGGCCAAAGCCACAAGGCCACAGCACCACAAGTACAGTGTAAGGAGGCAACCTGATCTAGAAAAGAGGCAAAAGTAAGCATAATATAATGACTGGCTGTTATTTGTGTATGTTGTAATCTTGCTTGTTAAAAAACAGTCACAGCTAACTGTAGTAGATCAAGATGGCTTCAAGAATTGTTCATTGTTCGTGCACAGTTATAAGCCCCTATTAGACTGTCTCAGGGTAATAGGATCATGGTCGTGGTGGCAAAACCATTATCCACCTACTATTTGGCGAGCTATTTGCTAGCAGAGGCTGTAAACTGCATTTGAAGGATTAGGACAAACAAAAAAATCGAGTTTTGTTTCGGCTTTACCATTCTGGGGTTGCCACAATAATCTACCTCCTATGAGTGCAGAATAATTATATGGCATACTAGAATTTTATGCAGAAAGTTGTTTTTGACACAGTCAAAAACAACTGTATCCAGGCTTGGGGCAGGCACAAGGAGTATGATGACTTGCAACCCCTTGAGGCTGGGTAGTCAAAACATGGTTACTGTCTATATAGTGAAAATAAAAGCTGCAGTATAGTAATACTGTGCAGTAATAGAAGTCAATGGATTTAATTTGTTAATATACAACTGACACCATTATTATTTCTAACTTACTCTAAAAAATACATCACATTAGTTTTCGTTTAAAAGTTGAAGAAAGTGGCTCCAAGCTTTTAACTTTTAACAGAGCTCTTAAAAGCTCAAGAGACCACACACACTCACTAAACGTCAAACATTAACTGGACTTCTAACTGAGTTGCAGGCTCATAAATAGATAAAAAGGTACTCGCCCTGGGTAAAAATCAACAATCAGGGTGTGACGGACATGGGCACACTCCCTGCATGTTCAATACAAAGCCACGTCGTCTAAACCACCATAACACACCTTATCACTTTAGCATTAGCACGAGTGAAGTGAAGCTGTGGACTGTCAGGACTGGTCTGGTCACAGTCTAGACACACACTATACACTCAGCACTCAGACACTGATACTCCACTCTGTGTAAACTTCCCACTGAGGCGGAGTAACTTGGGCCAAACGCACCACAAGCATATGACCTAAAAACTATTACAGCAGCAGAATGACTACAAGACACTGACCTCAATGACTAGTGGCACCAGCATAAATAAACAACATGGTATAGCTCTGTGTCACAGTGCAAAACAATAACAATATTCCACATTTAAAGACATGAATGTTTGAATGTGTATCAATGTTAATGTGCTTATAAGCTATTCATACCCAGCATTTTTCATAGATTTGTCTCAAAGCAGCTTTTCTAAGGATTGTAGCTGCATAACACCAGTGCACATGAGAACAGCTACTTATTCTTAAATCATCTCACTGTGGTTGCATTAGACGTGAATGACATGACATATTAAGATGTTTACACAGGTGCTATGATTTTGACATAGCACAAGGCCAGAAAGGTGAAGAGACTGTGTAATGTTGACTCTAATCTAATATCTAATAGAAATCTAATAGGACAGCTTTACAAGGCTATACGGCCGCTGGAGCAGTTTGTTATGTGTATAGCAGATCTTTGTTTGCTCAATGTTCTGGTGCTTTCTGTGTCCAGCTCACAGAAAATGCAGAGTGGTCTGTCCAGTAATGAGTTAAAAGGAAATCAAAAAGTAGTTCTTGGAGGTCTGCTGATGCCTGCCCAGTTTGCCAACCACACCCCACAGCGACATGCAGCATCCTCCAGTCAGTGGCCCCATGTCCTTGCACTAGATACTGTATGAGAGGAGTGTTAAATTATTTTTTTTAAAACCTTCTTTACAGATGCACCTTAGGTGCAGTATAAGTTCAGCAAGAGCTTAATTGCCAGGCATGGACATAGGCTACATATATAGCCTAAGCAGCATCCTGATGATTTAATGTTATCAAGTGGACAAATGCAGCTCTGAATTTAATCTCATGGCGGGTAATATTACCGTGACGACTGATACTTCCTCTTTAGCTGTACAAGAGAACAGAAGGCAAAAGATGTTATATCAGTGCAACATGCTGCAGTCATTCACTCACGGATCGCACTGTGATGAAAATCAGCTGTAAGTACTTACACCTAGTCCTAAATATAGGCTAATGAAGGCATCAAACTGACACATCCCGCAGCTCTCTTTACTCCAGCGCTAAAAGCCTAATTGAAATGGGATGCGACTGCAGCCTGATAACCAGATGTTGTGCTATGTCCACAACATGACAACAGGAATTCCTACCTTAAACAAATGTCCAGCTCACAGTTGGACTGATGCAGTGGCTGCCAGTTGCCTCTCATCCAGGAAAAAGAAGCTGGGCTTCGGTGTAGATAGGTTAACTCCCCTCATTCGTCCATAAACGCGAAGCTAGTTGCTAATATCCATTTTACAAACTTTATATATCTAATAAACGGGTTTTCTTCAATTGACACTAATGCCGATGATAGATTTTGTCCTGTTATTAACCAGTGACGGTTTATAAACGGTTGCTCTCACAGCACGCTGACATTTTCGCTCCCGCCCACACGCACACATTTTACAGCATGCGTAACGTCATCTCTTCCTATATAGCCTCCAGTGCATCCAGTTGAGTACAGAAACGAGTCAAGAAACCAAACTGGTTTAGTAGGCTAAGTGAGCGAATGAAAATGCTTGGCGGGCGTCGCCTGCAGCGTGAAAGAACCGCGACACCTGACTGCGTGGACAAGAATGACACCGCGCACGGAAAATGCGTGTACACGCCGCTGAGGCGTCAGTACGCAAGCCGGCTTGTGTGTTAATTAGCATATCAAATAAACAAACCGAATAATTTCACAACCATTTAAAATAATTTGCCAGGGAACAGAACATTTAAAATTGTGACTGGATGCCCACCAGTAGGCTACCAATCTCTAAATTAGCCACTGAGGGCTTCTTTTTGATTAAGGCACATTAAATTTGGGTTTTTAAGGAGGGAGGTCATAATAGTCATCTTATGTCATGTTATAATGTTCTCTAAAACTTTTAAAATTGAACTGTGCAGAGGAGCACAATGAGAAGTAAAAGGCCTATCTTGTAATCAGAGCATGATGTCATCTTGATTGAATGTTAAGCATAACTTATAAATTATAAAAATAGGTGAAAAAAATCTGTCAAATTAAAATATTGAGTATGAGTGACCCAGATTGTGGTGGTGGCATTACTTACGCACAGCTGCCTGTCTCTGCCTCTGCTCACTGTGCCAGCCAGCCATTCAGCCTCCATTGTGCATGGCTGCATAATATGCAACCTACTGCTGCAGGCTAAAGGTAAGAAAAGACAGAAAAGTATACAATAAGATAGTTTCATTTTGCTGTATTTCTAAACTCAATTAGCTGGGTCAACATGGGGTAGCATTTGTAGAGCAGGTTGCCCAGCAGGTTGGTGGTTTGATCCCCACCTATAGGCTACTGCATTTATGTTATTGGGCAAGACTATTCAGTCCATATGTTAATGTCATTGTGATGGTTTGTTTGGAGATGTTCAGAAAGTGAATTAATTAATTTGATATTGAATTGCCAATGAAATGCATTATAAATATAATCCTTTAAATTGCATAGCTTAACAGTTTCTGGCTGAATAAACACACAGGTACACACTAAAAATTGCTGGGTTAAAAGTAACCCAACTGGTAACCCAACGCTGGGTTACTGTAACCCAACTGAGCTGGGTTGTGTCTTTGACCCAGCAGAGTTGGGTTATTATTTCTGACTAAATGTTGGGTTATTTTTACCTACTAAGTTGGGTTAATTTAACCCAATGTTTTAGTTAAAACTATATTTCATATTTATAGGCAATAAACCTCACAAAATATATAAAAAAAATATTTATTTTCACAAAAGCATTTAAATAAATACATTCAAACACCGTCTCAGCATAGTAATCCATCAGAGTAGACAGGGTAGGGTAGAATCTTTGGTCCCTGGAGGCTCCTTCCAAAAAAAGAGACAAGAAAGTAGATAAAATGTCACTTTTCTCATAAAGCTAGATTTAAGATTTAAATCCTTAAACAGTGGTGGTGAGTGATGTTTGTGCTGGACACTTCAGACTCCTACCCAGGCGCAGGGACTGCCATGTTCCCCTGGCATCACAAACATAGCATGTTACCATTTGGATATTTAAAAGCAATATATATATATATATAAAAAAATAGGCAGAAATATTTATATATTTACCTGTAAAGTTACCAGCTCAGAGGGTCCATTTGGAGACAATAGTGAACCTGAAAATAACACATAAAAAGGTGTGGTGACATCTGTTAAACTCTGTTAGACTTTTTAAAGACATAAA
>JAVQKG010439976.1:0-11315 GCA_036025885.1 Hypseleotris bucephala | reverse complement strand
AGGTAGATATATCACAGTATTTGTTCTCTGTGGTCACTTTCTTATGCAAATGGCATGAGCAGTTAAATGATATCACGCCTTTACAAGTGGAAATGAAAGTGCAGTCTGTGTCGGAGTCATCTAATTTAGTTTTTAGTAAAAAAAAAAAAAAAAAAGAAGGGGAAAATATCTCAGCTAAATGTTGCATTGGAATAAAATGTTCTTACCAGAGATCCACTGTTTTAGTGATGTGGGTTTTTGCTGCTGTTACATGGCCACTGAAAGAATTACCATTAAAAGTGTGACTAATGGCAAGTTTTTGATTTAGTTTAGTATATTAACACAGTTCCTAGTAAAAGTGATAGTCCTTCTATTTCCTGACATGTGTTGATGCAAGTTGATTAATGCTATTTTTTTTTTCTGAAAGAATAACTGACATTTTTTAATGCTTTGTTTATGGCTCTCAAACTGTTGAGAAGCACCATTCATCATGTTGTACCAATCTATGTAAAGGAGCCAATTTCTCAAGATTAGTTCAGGCATTAACGTTTGACATAGGCCTTTTGTTATACAGTGCTAAATGGCAGTTTGTATTTTGAATAGAAAATAATAAATAAATAATCAGCCAAAAGCGAATGGGGAAAGAGAGATAGCACGGGTAAAAGGAGTGCATTTTTCTATAAAAGGAGCCACTGTGGAGGAAAAAGCACAAACACTCACAACCATTCGTATTATTTGGGACTGAGTTGCTTGTCAGATAAGTGCATAGTCAGCAAAACCATCCCACAAAGGTCTAGTAATTGCGAGCCTACCTATATATCACAGATAATTTAGGTTAATTACACACAGTGAAGGATGCACAGGCACATCACCCACTGGGGACCAAACACGCAATATGTCTGCCATCTCTCTGCGCCTCCGAAAGTGTTTTTTAACCTCCAACCGGGTAGGTTTTTACTGAGGAAGCACCAATACCATACTCATTACCCAGCACAGGTTGGGGTAGACACTCAGCCAATAAAATTTAGTTGAATTCTGCCTGGGATGCATGCAAGAGTGCTATATCATCAGGCTGCCACCTAGTTCAATGTATTGTATGTGTAGATTGGTGGACAAGCTAGACCTCCCCCAAAACACAAATGAACAAAAGTATTAGTTGGTCTAAATGTACTTACTACTAGAAATCTTTTTTAGAGTAGTAAGGTTAACATCTCAGATTTTAGAGTGTGATGCACTTTTTAAACCAAACAGTTGTCTCCTATTTAGAAAAGCGGGGCTTTGTAAAAGGCTACAATCACGTCTGAATGCCTCATTACCTATTAATTTCTCCTCAGAAAGAAATGATAATGTGGTTGAGACGTGCCGTTGGCTAGATGATTTTACCCCAGGCTGTAGGCTGGCGCTGTTAGTGGGACATACATTCGATTAATCTCAGTGAGCATGTCCACACAGGCAGACACAATAGTGAAGTGTGGCGTGGGGAGGGAGGGGGAGCATTTCTCATCTGCTCTAGCTACAGCAGAGAGGCCAGGTGCTGCCAGAGGTTGGAGAATAGATGGTGATGGCTGGTTGGCTTTAAGAACAGGGGAGGGATTGCATGGGGCCGGCTTGTGGGCCACATCCCGTCCTTGCAGTTATGAAGGAGAAACAAACTGAAATGACAGTGACAAATGAAGCATCTCCTCTTCCCCCAACTGCCACTTTTCTGCTTCTCAAACCCGGTTTTGTGCCCTCACTTCTCCAGCACCCAATTTCTTCATGAACATTCCCAGCATTGGTCATCAGCTCTCACAGCTATACTGTATACTCACTATTCTCACCTGCCTACTAAAGCATAATTCTTTCTCCATTATAGGGAGTAGGAATTTGTTTGATATGAGTTTGGGTACTGATTAGATTCCGTGTTTATAGATTTATGTTGTGGTCAAATCCTAATATATCAGAATAAAATTTCTTAGTCAAATATTCAAAGTACAGATGTTGAAAATGCTATTGGATAGACAGTTTGGCCAATTGAAAATCTGAGGCCAGTGACAAATTCAGAATAAATAAAATCTAGAACGAATGCAATCTGACCAATCAGAGAGTATTACAAAGACCCCGCCTTACCCTAGATAAACAAACATGATTGGACATTTAGAGCAAGGAGTGCTTTGAATGGAATGGTGAGACTCGCTGGTCAGGCTAACCTGTCTTCTCACATTTCCCTCATTATTAGTTCTCCCCTTTTTGTTTCTAAAATATGATCACCGGATGTGCCCTGCTGCCTGTGATTATTCAGCCCATTCCAGTGTAATAGTTGGCCCATTTAATGCATCAACAGATCTTAGCGTGCCGTAATGACTTTCCCTCTTCTGTTTCTTGTCACCTGTGAGAGTAACGCTGCATTTAAACACTATAAATGGCTTGGCATGTATCACACTTTTATTGCGTTTGAGTGGAATTGTCCAGGTGCCATTAAGCAGGACACAGTGAAGTAGCGCGAAGGATGAAGGCATAGCTCAGCAGTGATTATTGTTGAGGTTTAATGACTGTCTTGCTCCTGTAATAGACCTTCTGGGGTGCTGAAATGAGATGCCAAACAGAGAAGACAATTAATTGCTTGGCTTCCTTTTGTCCCCGCCCTCATTCCCCTGTGTATTGGACTAAAACCTGATAAGATAAAGCTTAGGGCCACCCCTGTTCCTTAAAACACTCAACTATATGTACCCTAAAGTTCCCGGGTGTCAGATTTGTTGGTTATTTAGCCTCGTAGCCCCTTAGCAAATGTGGCAACATCAGCTTATTTTGGCTGACTGACTTGTTTTGTTTGGTTGCTGACTTGTGGTTTCTGGTAATTAGTACCTTCTGATAGTGAATGAGCTGGAATTACATCACATCATTGTACAGATTTACATAATTTATAAAGACAAGGAAAGGCTAAATTTACTTAATAAGTATTAATAGCAGTGGCGAGCGGTCAATATAAGCTATAAATGCAGTGCATGCCCAAGCCCTTCAATAAAAATTAATAAAATGTTCGTCTGTCCATGTGTTCTGTTATAATATATCGTAGTTCTGTCGTTTTCGTCCCAAATAGCTGCCTAATCTGTACCGTTTTGCTGCGAAAAGCTGGAAGGCTGACAGCTTGTAGCGCGCATGCGCACTGTGATAATAAGTAGTACAGCTCGTACTGGCGCCTGTGTACTGTTTATGAGCATTTTGAACGGCAAAAAAGCTGTCAGTGAAGCAGCTTGTCAGCCAACACGCATGCGCGTAACTTTTCAGCGGCTGTCAAAATGACTGAAAATATTCATTCAATAGAGTCTTTGATTTCAGTGCCGTTTTCTTTTGAGGAAAAGAAGAATATAATTTTAAGTGGACGGCCTACCCCTGAATTAGATATCACAAAAACGACTAATAATTTTGTCTGTCACTTTCAATCCAACACGTACGAGAAACAAAAATGGCTAGCTGGATGTCAACAGGTTAGCAAACTGTTCTGTTGGCCGTGTCTCCGTGTCAATCTTTACGCTGTAAATTCCAACATATTCCAACACATTTTAACACTGGGGCAATGTGTGATTGTGTCTATCAAAATTGAGTTGATATTGTAGTTAAAAACCATACTATGCGTTTTTATTCATAACAAACCCCAACAAATTTCTGAGCAAAAATGCGATGCATAGAGTTAAGACCGTAGCATGACCAAAGTAAAAAGTCACCGCTCGCCACTGGTATTTTGCGTGGCAACAAGATGAAAGCTAAATATGGAAAAAAAACAAGTAATTATGGGTAAACTATGGTTAGGGTTAGAATATGGGCTAAGGGTTGATAATTACACATAAATTACTTGAAAATGAACCATAAATACAACATAATTTCATTTTTATTACGTGTTTATTACCACACTATTACCACCGTGTTAATAGTAAAGTAAAGTAAAATAAAGTCCTACCAGTGTGTGTGTTAATATTTGAATACGTCAGACCTGTACAGTGGCTGTTTGCTGTAGAAAAGGCCTGTATTGATTGCTGATGCTGAAGATGCATGAGGTACTTTGTTCATGTCAGAAGCTCTGGGGACAGTAAGTCTTGGAACACATGACCTTTCCATGTGCAGTCCCTGTTATGGTTTAAATTCAATCTCACCTTTCTCCTCCATCCAAGTGTCACCCGCATGTGTGAAATGTCTTCTGCAAATGGCACTTTTTTACTTTTACCATTTTTCTTGGCTTAGAGTAATGCATTTACTGGATGTCCTGTATGTGTGTGTATAAAAAAATATTGGATTCATTCATCTACACTGGATTTTATGGGAATTTTAAGTTACTATGGGTTTTAGACAGGCTCTGTGGTGAAAATTGGGAGTCGTCTACAAAACTTGATAAGTTAGAACATTTCATGCATTTCATAGGGAGTTTCATAGGACAATGGAATTCTGATGAGGACTAAGCTATGGCTATTGTGCATGTCATACTTTTCACACCAAGTACCACCAAAGAAAATATGTGGCGTTCCAAGTACCAACTAGGAGTAACTCACATGAACACAGGACATAACTAGACCCAGGCTGTCGTAAACGACAGCAAATGTATATCGGCGAAATGCCCCATGCGTCTGCGTCAACTGCTATAACACCGACAGCCTTCTTGATAGGAGAAGGTGGTGGAAGCGTGGCTGCCATTCTGCGCCTTTGGCCCCTTCTGACCGCCACAATCATACAGGCACACTAACACACTCATTCATAGGCAAGGTAGGTTAAGAGTCTTGACCAGGGACACAACAACAGTAAACACTTGGGGGGGATTTAAACCTCCTATTGCAAGTTGAACACTTACCCACTGTGCCACTGCCGCCTCAATTTATCTGGATGTTTGTGATGGATTTTCATAAAACTACATTCTTCAGTTAGTCCCTAGGTGGCGCTGTTGAGGTAACTGGCATCATATTGTTTGGGTGTGTTTGGTGGTGGGGGGTGGTGCATTGTTTGACCCTAATCGGGCAAAGTATGTGCAAATTAGAGGCTGTTAAATGTACCTGACTCGCCAGACTCAATCAAATATGGCCGACTTCCTGTTTGTCGTAGGGTGGGGCCATAATAATATTTTATGTTCAGCACGATGTGGAAAATCACTGTACCAAGTTTCATTGCTCTCTGACAAGGAGTCATAAACATGGGGGCGCTATAGAGGTATTTTTAATCCGACCGGGATAATTTGCATATGTCCATTAATTAGACCCTAGCTCGGACCACTATGCCAAATTTCATGAGATTTGGTTAACGTTCACTAGGAGTAATGGCTCCAATAAAATGCTTTGCTTTAAAATTTGTTAATTAATCAATTATCATTAATCGAAGAAGTACCAAACTCAGTGTAGTTCAGCGTCTTCATCATATGTATGTCCAGAAAGTTAGAAGAAGATGGGGCAAAAACTCTGAGTTATTGCATTTTGAAATTTAATCCTTAATAAATTAATAAATTAATTACTTAATTAATATTCATCGCAGAAATCCCCAAATCAATCCAGTTTGGCGTCTGTACTGTATTTAAGTATCTGCAAAGTTTTTGAGTTATCGCGTTCCCTTGACCAATCTGCGGACGCGGATGCGGACGATCATCATTCCATAATATCGCCGAATGCGATTCTTGCGTTTCGCCGATATAATTAATTCAGCAAACTTAGACACATCCAAATGTCTCAAAATTAGGCATTGGATTGTTTTTCATATTCATTTGAAAAATAAACTGTAAAAATAGCTATTTTGTACAATTATTGGAATAATATTGAAAATTATTTTTGTTTTATTAAATTATTAAGATTAGTAATATAAAAATTTAAACAACTTACTAAGAGTTGGAATACCAGTTATAATTTTTGCAGAATAGAAACTGCATAAAAAGTTTAGTCTATAACTATCAGCAGTACTATTGAAAAGATTGACGTTTATTTTCTTGTTTTTTTTAACCCATTAATAAAAGGTCAATCATGGCATTAAAAACCTGTGGGTGCTTGTAAATCTTTTTAAGGAACTCCGTCAAATATTTGGGGTAGGGGCCTCAGTCGATAGTTACACAAACAGGCTTGTTGGCCCCTCCCTCTTGTACCTCCCCCTGCTCTTGTCTTCCATTGAACCGTCCCAGCAGTGGTCTGTGCGGGTCATGTTCCTATTTGGAAAGTATTGATTAGAGCGTTTATACCCTCAATCAGTATGAGAGAGTCCCCAGGCAGGGTTTAAACAGGCTGCCCTCAACCCCTTCTCCATCACTGGCATGCTATTCTGGAGGAACATATTTAAGATAGCTTTTGTAATGTCAAGGCAAGAGTCAAAAATATAAAGCTAATTTTGTATTATGAGAAAACCTGCAATCGAAGTTTTACTTTCATGCAACATACCGAATTTCAGTAATTAATTTTCTTCTTGGGACTGGGGTCTATTCAAGCAACTATGTACGGGTCAAAATTTGGACAGTGGCAAGACCTCAGCTCTAGATATAGAATTTACAATGATCTTCTTGTTGAGTGGGAGGGGCGGCAACTTCCATAGACACAAAGCAGCCCCAAAGAAAAAAAAATCTCTAAAATAAAAAGTTGACATGGGCCGTGGTCGGGTTCAGTCGGTAGAGCGTGCGGCCCATATACAGAGCCTACAGTGCTCGTCCCAGCATCGTGAGTTCGAATCCGGCTCACGACAGTTTGCTGAATGTCGCTCCCCACTCTTCTCCCTGATTTCCTGTCAATCTACTGTCCTGTCAAATAAAGCTGAAAAAAAAATTGACGTACCAGACAGGAGTAGGAGTCGTTCATTCGATGCAGTAGTGTGTGTTTCTGTAAAATAGTGAACAGTGCAGCGTGGTCAAATCGACAAGGAGCAGCAGAAATTAAACCCTCGACCCCCTGGCGCTGGGATGGGTCCAAACCTGAACAGACAAAAGTAAAAATATTTTTTTTTAATGATTGGCACAGATTTCAACATTTCATTTAGTCTTTAGTGTCTCTTGTCCTGTGTACTGTATATATATACAGTAGATATACAGATATTACAGAATATAATGAAAGTAGGGTATATGAGACAAACAGGTGATAGTAAAGGTTATATGCATTTTAGAAACATTCTTTAATTTTACCCTAGGGTCAAATATTGCTATTTTTGTGACAAGCATATTTGTAATTCAGAGTTTTGCTGTAAGTTACAATAATTTACTTGAAAAATATCAGATTTCTTTCACAAATTGAATAGGACTTAAAGCCTTTTAGAAATTTCTGTTACATATAATACTGTAAAATGACCTGGTTAAATATGTACTAGGTTTAACTATTAACAAGTGAAAAAATTCCCAAGTAAAGCGTTCCACTGTAGGTCTACCTTTTTTTCTACAGATTTGAACAGCTTTCTGTGCTTTCGTTTGAAAAGGGGCTGATATGGAGGTGATATATAAATGTGTTAGGCTCGGTTCGCGCCTCTTTATGAGCACAACAGTGATCTCAAGTGTAAACACAGACAGGCAGCATTGGCAGTGTGAGCTCTATGCCTCTATGGTTAATAGTTCCCACCTCGGTTGGCTGTAGCTCCTCTGTGAAGCTCCAAGTACTCTTCAGAATAAAAGAGAAGCCAACATGGATGACACGCGAGAGGGAACGCTGGAGGTATCCTTTAAAGCAATGTCAACATCCTGATTTTGTGACAAGAAAGCTTTCTCAACTGTTTCGTGGAGGGTCACGAAACAGTCACACAGGTTCATCCAACATGTAAAGGATGTTGTAAGAAGCAATTTCATATGTACTCGCTGCATATAGTCCAAGGTATATTATGGTTTTTGTACCTCTGCATCTCAACTAGTTCAAGTCAAAGTCATTTTCAGGATCTCACTGAATGGTCAACTGTCGACAATTAATTAAAGGCTGTTGCCAATAGGGACAAAGCCACACAGTTAAATTGTCAAAGCATGCACACCAAGCAGAGAGAACTGATATGCCAAATGAAGAGATGATATTCAAGATGTTAGGCTTTTGAAAAGGACAAAGCCAACCAAACTGGAAAAAAACATGACCTTGTAAAACTGAATGTTCTTGTAGACCACACTGAACTTGTAGATAAACTGTACATTCTCAGCACAAAAGACAAAAAAAAAAAAACGACCAGGACAAAAAACAAAAACCTCAGTCCCATACTCAAATTTGTATTTTGTTTCATTCACACATGGTTGAGTTAGTGTAATTGTTATTAATTATGTTAGTCCCTTTCAAGAGCTTAAAAGGGCAGCTTTTCCTCAACAATTGCACTCAGAGAAGCATTGCTGCTACCAGCATTTAACAACATCTCTGATTAGAGAAGATGTGTGATCAGCTGTGTGATCAGCTGTGTGGATCAAATGGTTTGTTCCTGTCTTAAAGAGATAGATATCTAATCAGAGCATTTACTATTGAGTCTGAGTGGAAACTTTACAAAACAGCTTGTATTAGATAAATGTGTTACTGGTGTTTTAAAATGTAAAATGGTAACCTAAATGCATCAAAAATAGACTGTGAAATGTTCAAAAAAGCACAATATAGAACCTTTAACAAGAGTATAAAGTTTGAAATCACACTGGACTGTTTTCTATTCATCTTCTGTTCACCACTCAAGCCTGTGAATGTGTCCTCATTTGGGACACTCTAGTCCAGTAAACATCACATACAGGACACAACTTTCCCCACATTGTACGGGGCGGTCTAACACTTGAGCTCTTTTCCAGCTTGATCGTAATGGTGCTTCGAGGTCAATGAAGAAAAGCACCATCAGAGAAGTGGAGAGAAAATAAAGAAATAAAAGCTCAGAAGAGGCACGGGGCATTGCTTGAGCAAACCTGGGTTCATTTCAAGCCCTTTCACTGCGTCCTATTAATGGCCCCAACCAAATGAAAAGCCTAACACTCTCCTCCACTCCTTCATTGTGGAAGTACATTTGGTGATGGGAAGTTTCGAAGTGTGACACATGTTCCCACAAAAGACGGCGGGACGCTAAAGAATACCAGCTCTTGCTTCGTACGCTTTTGGCGCCCGCGGCTTCGTACCCGAGACGAGCATTAGCGATTTGCTTTTTATTAACGCTGCCATTTTGTTTTTGTTGTGGGACCGCCACAACTTGCCCGCCGGGACACTTTATGGACATTTTCTTTTTCGCTCCCCCCTCCCTCCCATTTCGGTTTGCTTTTTGTTTTGGTTTCTTTGTCCTGTTTGCTTTTTCTTCCTTTGACGCTTTTGTCTCCCGAACTGAAGACAGCAAAAGTGAAATCTCAACAATCAACTTCCAATCGACACGCCTTGCTTTATAGGTTATGTGCCCTTTCTTCCCATGGCCTGCTTTTTCGACCATCTCATTCCGATGTAGGTCATTTTCTTTTTACATTCGTTACCTTCAAAACACGGGGTTGTCCGTTCTTAATGTAATTTGGAGACACGAGAGCAAGAAGAAAGCGAGAAAAAGAACTATAGATTAGTGCTGATAACACGAGGGAGGAGGGGCCAGGGGCAGTATTGATTGGGACACTCACAAAGGAGGGGTGATGTTGATCTGTGTCAAGTCCAAATTTCAGCTATTATGTGTTCCCAATGAGGAGGGAGGAGAGTGGGGGGGCTAAAGCAAGGCATGGATATCTCTGTTCCCTGGCACAGATGGTGTACTTGTAAACCACCATTCACCAACGTGTTTTTGGCATTGGAAAGTGAGTCCTATGAGTTTTATTTTTCAAACTCAGCGACCCAGTTTGTGAGTTGTTTTGAAGAGGTTATGTCAAGAGGCCTCGCTCCTGTTCGCTGCAAAAGATTGAATGCTGAACTCCAAGGCCTCGCTCTTGAGATGAATAAAAAGCTCATTCAAAATTACAGCGACACTTTTTGTCCAAATAAGGACAAACCAATTCAGAGGAGAGTGTTTGTGATCTCTACTATTCATCAAAACATGTAATAGCATTTCATAACTTTATAAACAATAATATTAGTCTAAATAAGTGCTCTGGCAATAAACTACTATCAACAAGCAGCACAAGAAATCAAACCTAATTTTAACATATGTCTCATTTTAAGAGCCATATTGAGATTAAAGTTTCTGTTATATCTAAAAGTATAACTTAGGAGTTAATTCAGCTATAGTATGCAGCACAATTTACATTGATTCATTCATTTAAATAATCTGCCTTCATGTAATCCTATACTCTAGTCTTCTCTCACAAAAACGTTCACTATATCCATAAACTATTTCAAGAATTTACTGTATTTTTCCTTTGTGCATGTCCATACAATTTGATAACAAAATGTAAAGCAGAGAGCCCGGTAATGTAAGCTTTATGTAGCCAACACAAGTCATCTAGTCAAATGCGGGTAGCTTCTAATTGGGGCATTCATTATATAGCCACTTTATCCAGTTGTATTTTAGACATACATTATAAGTTACTAAGCCTGACTTTACTGATCTATACTTAAAATGTCCAAGTAATTTTAAACATATACTGATAACTTGTAATCATACACTCCTAATAACATAGAAAAAAATATGAGTCCTCACTAAGCCATACAAATAACATTCAAGATAGACAGCATCACAAAAAGTGCGGCTAAAACTTAATTGTCTTGTAAATTATGAATGGCCAGTGGACAAAATGTTAATGTTAAAGTAGAGATGCACCGATCTGGGTTTTTCAGTTCTGATAGCGATATAAGTAAGTAAGTAGTTTAATAAATTATATCGATTCAAGAATAGCCTACATTAACCACGATATTTGATCCAGTATCTGTGCATCCATATGGTTAAGCCCTGGATGTGTGTAATAAAAAAGAAGAAGAAGAAGAAAGATAAAGAAAAGGCTGATCAAACATTAAATGCTCAACATTTAGCTTCAAAAGTAAGGAATCCAGCTTCAGCAAGGACATTTTACAGGAGAATTCACTCACCACTGCAATTATGTGAAAACAAACTGTATAAGGTGACAGTTAATGGTGTCAAGCTGTCAAAGAACAAATGACAAATATAATGATTGCTAGATTTGTTGCCGTGCAGTAAATTTCTAGTGTTTCTATAATTCTGTGAGCATTTCTTTAACTGTAGGTGCTGAAGGTGACACTGATACTAACCTTGTGTTACAGCTTTTTGAATTCTTGGTGCATTAACATAGTCTTAGCAAACAAAGACATATGTATGCTCCAGCAGGAAAAACCTAGATTTCAAACCTTAATTTCTGACTTTGAATTTCTGAATTTATGTTTACAAGCAAAGTACCCAATTGATAGCCTGTATGCCTGAAAGTAGACACACATTTGACTGGCCAGGATCTTAAGGTTCTTTTTAAATTATATATATATTTAGCGTG
Source organism: Hypseleotris bucephala (assembly GCA_036025885.1). NCBI lineage: Eukaryota > Metazoa > Chordata > Actinopteri > Gobiiformes > Eleotridae > Hypseleotris > Hypseleotris bucephala. Next base: position 10 of record JAVQKG010439976.1, on the reverse strand, counting down.
CAAGCTAAAT
>JAVQKG010439882.1:0-11311 GCA_036025885.1 Hypseleotris bucephala | reverse complement strand
GAATGATACAATGAAGAATATGTGTTCTTTCCTTTTTTGGCAACTATGAAAAAAGTAAGAACCACTAGTCAACACTAAGCCAAAACAGAAGTTATGTTGTTTAATTTTGTTTATAGGTTGGACTGACCATAGCAAATTCCAACATTAAATTGTTTTTTACATTTAATAAATAAAGCTAGTTTTATGTTTTTGTTCACTCCATACAATCTTTTCTGTTTAAAAATAGTGTGTGCCAGCTTTAGAAATGGCTGTCTAACAAATAACTTCAACACCGAGTCAGATATAGTGTATCTTATGAATGATTAACAAAGTTTGTAACAGACATTTTTGTTTTTATCAGTGTGCCTCTATGTAAGATTAAAACAACATACTCAATTAAAAGTATTTTTACTGTTGTTTTAGCTAAGTGTTGACAATGTTTATCAGCATTGGTTTAGGCACAGTTTTGTTATTTTCATTGCTGCCAAACAAACTGCTAAACATATCTAGTTTTGGCTCCGTGTGTAGCACATTTTACCACAATGTAAGATTTTGAAATGCAGTTCAGAAGTGTACCTAATTTTCTGACCATCAAAAGTATTTTAACAGTACTGAGTCACTTTAGGGGTGGCCTTTTGCCAAAATGTGTTAATTCAAATGGGGCTGCTACTTTAAAAGCAGGCCCTATTGTTACAGTTTTATTGGAGCAGGCTCTGGTCTTTGTGGCAGTGTGAAGTGGACTGGCTGGTTTCCTTCACACTGCATTAGAAAAGAAGTGCGAGGTCTAACACGGATACAGCACTGTTGGCCATAAACCCTACCAACCCTTTTAAAATCTATTGTCACATATTGCAAGACTTTGTTGCTTTTATTGACCACATGTACAGTATACAACAAACCAAATGAATAGACTATGCATTTTAATCAAAACTACAATTGTCTTAAATTATACCAAAGCAATTCAGAAAGTGTTGGGACAACGTGTTCCTAAAATGCGAATAAAACTGAATATAAAAGGTTACACATCTAACTATATCCCACTTTGGATGGAAAATGATAAAGTTGTTAAATACTTGTATATGATTATGTAAAAAAACATCTCAACAGTGAGTGTGTAAACAAATATTGCAGAACTATGCCAGTGTTTAATGCAACGCTGCACAAAGCTCTGCAGATTATGAGCACCCATTTTATCCAATTCAGTATGTTTCTTGCTTTTTGTTGCCATCAGATGCAATTCAATACTGATGGCTTTTGTAATTAGAATATAGTTGTATGAGTTTTGTAAAACCTTAGCATTTTATTCTGTTACACTTTTACACAATGTTGCAACTTTTCCAAATGTAATTATCCTATATATCCCAGTATCTGAAGGGCAGCTGCTTCAGTTGACTTCATAAATTGACAATAACAAATCACTTCTATCACACATTAGCTCCCTCTTTCTTCTAGTTACACACTGACCCTAAAACCTAACTTCACACACACGTCGTCCTGCCATCATTAGCAGCAGGTTAACACAGCCTTGATACTGACTCACGCCATGTGTTGTTTTCCAGCTCGCGACATACAGTTTAATTACTCTAAGGCTCACGTCATCATTGTACTTATCCAGTCTAGTAGCTGACAATTGCCTCCGACTGAGCCCCATTTCAAAGCTATGCGCCTTTTTGAGTGACACGGGCCAAAGAGCCTGTTTATTTGACTTGGCGGCACACTGGCACACATGCCAACTCGATGTGGCCAAAATAGGGCAAAGCTAATAATGCCCCATCTGTTTCTGTGTGTTTTTCTTTCAGATGATCAAGGATTATGATCTCAAACAAACGCAGCTGAATGCAAACATGAGATTTAGGGGCAATGGCAGGAATACAAGACACTTCAAGGTCCCATTATATGATATATAACTAAAATCACATCTTGACACAGACCAGAAACATTGTTGTATCTTGACTGGTATGGCAGATTTAATAAATGCATGGACTTCTTTGCATAAAAATCCTGTAAAGTTTATCCTTTAGCCCCAACCTCGCCGCCTGCGGTTCACCACAAAAAAGTTTATAATCTTTAGGAACCATCTTTGAAAATAATTGACCACTGTATTGAAATAAAACGAGGTCAAACAACCACACAAACAAAAACAAAGCATTTTTAAACAGGAACAAAACAGAACTATACCGGAATCAAGCAAGGACTAAATTAGATCTAAACCAAGCTAAACCAGGACTAAGCCTTCATCCAGAGCAGCACTAAAACAAGACTAAAACAGACACTATAGATTACATCAATATTGCAAAAGACCACTGAGCACAGTTAGAACGTGCCAGCGTACCACCAGTGATCCCCTACCACTTCTTGAGAATCACAGCGGCAACTTAGAATTCTTTATTGTATTCGGTAATAGCTTTCACATTAAAATGTAATACCTGTCATGGCATTTTTAATAACACAGGATGAATTTGAAGCTACATTTATAAAGTCCATAAATTTCAATAAGATGTTTTTTGTATCATTTCATCAAATCACCAGCAAATGTAAAAAAGTCTAACCTTCTGTGAGCCACGTCTCCTGGAGTTGGCTTAAATCCTGGAAGAGGTCTGTTTTAAAAGGAGAAAATAAGAGTATATCAGTTGACAATTCATGTAATATTAACGTCAAAATATACATGAGTGCTTGTGTGTGACATGGTAAGCCTGTTAACATGTCAGTTAATGGGGCCAAAGGCTGAGGTTTTGACTTTACCTTCGGATTCCTGAGGGGGTAATTCTGTGTCCATGTATTTCCTTTTCGCTGCCATCAACAGTCTATTTAGGGGTCCATTTCCTTGCGACTTCTGCAGAACCCATACATATATGTTTGGGAGATAAAAAAAGAGCATGTGTCAAGACAATTCAAAGTGATGCGTGTATAGGCCTGTACAACAACCGTAAGTAGCCTAGCATTAATATTATTAGGTTCTTAAATGCGAGAAATATGCAAGCTGGTCAATCTTATAAAAACAACGTGCTGTTTGTCTGCGCTAAGTGACCGTTTGGCACACACTGGCGTTTAAAAAGTCCCTATTAGCTTTCTTAGTAACTATACGGTCAATGCAATGTTTTAGTCCTACATTTAACTGCATAGTTCAACATTTTGTGTCACTTAAAAAAAGGAGCGAATGGGTTCATTTTAGCCTGCGCACACAACCGCTTCAAAACTCGTGCAAAGGCAAAAAAAAAAGACGCGGACACAGCAAAGCGTAAAAGCGACAGACAAAACATTGAAACAAATATACGTACATTTGCTAAAGTGTAAGGCACTTGCTGGTCCAAATATCCATCCATCTTATAATCCATCCGTTAACCGTTTGTGGTCATTTAGGCTGCTGTGTTGGAGTTGGAGACCAGTTCACGCAAGTCCGTCCGTACGCGCACACACACTTACTGAGCAGCGAGAGGCAGCGCTGTTCTCGTGAATGGGCTGCGTGGAGGCTGCATGCATAATGAGCCCCATTCACAAAAAACATCGAGGGGAAGTGATGGCGAGTGATTACCCAGCGGGCTGCAGAGCGTTTACAAATCTTACCCTTCTTTTGGGATAGGGATAGACATCTAAGACTGTCCCTTGTTTTAGAGTTGCAGGTAAGTTAGGGAGCTGTGGCCAGAGAATGCACAAGTTTTTGACCTAGTTTTTTTGAGTCTAAGACATGGTAAACTACCCGGGTTTATCACTGGGCGACTATATTGAAAAGTTAAAAAAACAAAACTCTGAATTATGTAGCCTAGCTCTCCTTCTTATAATCACTTTTGTGGCGCAAATTTGGGATAATTATGTGCCGTATTCAATTAAACGCCATTTTACATGTTGCCACGTCTGCCCACTGGGCTCATGAAAACTGTCTACTGGATAGAACCAGGGCAAGAAACAGATGTTTAACACTATAACATTTGCGCTATCAACTTTTCTATCTTGGCGAGAATATGTGCGGGTTTTTGAGGACTTTTCACTGCTGACATGTGACCCCCAGACAAGAGTTGTTGATTTGGGTGATGTTATTGCGACTTGCTTTTCTAGATCTTGCCCAGCAGTGAAGCTCTGTGATTGGGCGATTTCCTCTTTCAAGGGCTCAAATTTCATTGCCTTTGTCCCCATGAATACACAGACTTATGAATGAAGTCTGGCTCGCACTCTTCCGACCAATCAGCTGCGCCCTGGGCCGAATCCTGGCAACCGTGGGAGGAACCTGGGGCCTCTGCATCCAATCGCGAGTGAGGGCTTTATACTGGATTTTCCAGTTGTTTTTCATTCACAAAAAGAGAGAGAGGGAAAGTTGGGGAAAGGAAAAAAAAACTTTTTCATTCATAAAAACTTGCCCTAGCACGAACGGCCTGGCATGTTTTTCTTTTTCTGCCCAGACGCACTCAAACAGCTACACTTTGTTTACTTGGTTGCGTGTTTTAAAGCCCAATGTTTACTAGACTACAAGCTGCGATTTCGACAAGATAGCAGCAAAAAAGGAGGGCACAACCTTTTTCTCAAAACGAAATCTGATGCAAACAAGTTCAGGGCAGTGAATTCTTGTGGTTTTTGGTCTATGCCGCTCACAAAACATTGGATTTATAGCCCTATAAGTAAAACAAATGCATAGCTATAGCATTATAGTGTCTTGCTAAGAAGCTAGACAGAAAATAAACTTTTGATGGAGGGAATCAGATTTAGAGGAAGCATTTTTAACCACTACTATCTGATATACACAGTGCACACACAGCCTTTCTTCCTCTGTTTAGATCTATTTCAATCTTCATAACAGGTGATACATGCTATTTCCTGCTTTAATGATATTTAGATGAAAATTTAGATGTAGGCCTACAATGAGCGGCTAAATATTGCATCAGCCCAGAACAAGATCATCTGTGGCTGAAGTAGCTTAAAAAGAGTTGTTGAGTTACTAGTTCTTTTTTAGTGTCTTTTTTGTATTTAGAGATGGGCCTATGTAATATGGGCAAATATTAAATGTGTGTTTACATTGTATTACTACATAGGGGTGGAACTGCGGTTACTGTTGTTACTGGTAAGTAAACACTGAAATTGAAATTGCCTATGGATTCCTTTTTAAACTTTATTTCAGGATGTATCCAACCCTCTTCAGGCCTAAAGTAGCTGGGATTGGCTTCCCAAATATGCTTGAGAAGATTAAACATATGAAAACATTTGCTTGGAGCTCCTAATATAATTCTGCACTGATTGCAATTAAGGAGGTAGCAACTGATTGTCAACTTAACCAACTTAGTTCATTCTTACAGTGTTCTTTGGGTAAGGCATTTTATTCACCTTATGTCAGTATGTTTGCGGTTGCCATTGGCTGCCACTCTGCCTCAGAAGAAGTGTGCGGCAGGGAGTGAATCAATATTTGCACTCACTTGTAAAGAGCTTTGAAAGTGCTATTATTTTATATGCTAATTACAAATAAATCAGAAAGCTTAAAACTGCATGAACTTTACTAAACTCCAACAACCACTCCACTTTTCAGCCATTTCTATGAAAATGCCTTGACGTATCCCCCTAAACTGCACTTCTTCATACAATATAGGTCTATATTAAAGACATATTTCATTCCACCATATGAATTTCACATAATCCATTGTGATCATCCTTCTACATGTGAGCGTATAAAGCTTTGTCGGCATAGAGATAAGTACTGACAGAGACAGAAGGGAGACATTTTAAGTCCAGCTTGTGTGGAGCTGACCCAAAGTGCTTATTGATCAACGCTGGCTCTGTGCTTGATGGATGCCTCAAATGTTATTACAGTGCTAGTTATGGAGACAGAGTAGTGCGTGAAGTGTAAGAGAGACACCAGTGTAAAAAAATGAATCTGGCTGGATATGGGGGATGGGTTGAAGATTAGTGGACAACACCTCACTGTCTTTTATTCTTTTGAACAACGTTTATTCCTTAAGCGTGGATACTCTAGAAATATACAGTGGAAATAGTGGGAACCATAGAAACACCCACAATAACGGCCACTTCCAATCATTCTCTAGTGGAAAGCATACCGTTTATTACAATAGTGAAGAGTTGCTTAATTGTCTTTTACTCATCTAATATGTCTACAATACCAAACTTAATATTGCATAGTTTACATAATAAAAAACCCGGACCAAAATAGGCTAACAAAGTGGTCCAATGATCTGATTGCTAGCTGCTAATATGCTAACATGCTAACATGCTAATATGGGGAGAAAAGTTTGTTTTCTCTCACTCCAGAAGCTATGCTTCCAAATCAATCATATCAAATGTTGCATATTATTCTGATGTATTTTTATTATTTGCAATATTATCAACATCTAACTGTCCATTGGCCCATTTCCAGTGCAGTTGCTAGCATGTCAATGAACCACTGCATAATTCACTGTGATGCTACTGTATTTTAGCCTTGTCATCCTTGCAATTAGTGTCATGTTGAAGCCTAAACAATCCTTATAGTTATATTTGGCTGCTTTAATGTGGTGTGTTTACTGCTGCTCATTGACTCGTATTTAAAGAGTATCAGGTTCATCTTGTACCATTTTACATTGTTCCTAGTCTGTCACATGCACATATACAACTTAAAAGAACAGGTTTAAGAGCAGCACAAATGAAAGGTGAAGCCTGGGTAAGTTTGACAGATCACCTAAACATTTAAATAGACATACAAACTGCATCTCACATTTCATTGTGTATGTTATTGTGGGCTTTATTAAAGGTTGAATGTTGGTGAGATTTAGGCTTGAGGAGTGGAAAAAGCCATAATTTTACTGACTGTAATGTACTGATGAAATTATGAGTTTCGTCAAAGTATATAAAGAAACCACAAACCAGATTTTGTACATCTTTATTAGGTTTTCATAAGACATTTAGTGTGTACTTCTTGTGCCAATCCCAAGCCAGGATAAATAGAGATTGGAATGGCTTGTGTTGAGGTACACTAGTGGGCACATTGGGGACATAATGGCTCCTGGAAGTGTAACTGAGCCCATAGTGATTTACAGTACCAAAATATGCTGCTTGTTGGGCTGAAGATCGCAGGTCATTCAATAGATCCATTACTTCTAGATTAAACTGAAGACATTTTATTTTCTATTTCCTTTCTACAAAAAGTTATAATCATTGGAACTGAGGTTGTACATTTAATTTTGTTAAAAGCTAGACCCAAGCAGTGATGTTAGTTCTATGTCCCTAAATAAAAACTATGAAAATATGTTAATTGAGATCTGACATATAAGGGTGATTGATACAGGCTAGTTCTAGTAAATGGAAACTAATAAAGTTCTAGTCCATTGTTTTGAGAGAGAAGCGGAGGAAGAGCAGTAAGTAGTGCGTTCCTCCAGCTGGAAAATAATGTGTAATGCAAACAGTTTTGATGTCAAACTCCGGACAAAGAGTGTGAGGGGGTGTTGTAGGCCAGGCTGTATAAAGCATTTTCGGTTTGTGCGCTAGGATGACCAAAAATAATCTGAGATTTTCCATTAAAGTGATGCCACTTTCTCAATTGTAGACCTCCGGCTGGCCTCCTGTCCTTGAGTCTCAAGGTAGCCATGAAGAAGATAATTTCCTTATATTCCGGCACAGAAAACAATGCACACCTGAAAATAACTGGAAATGGTTTGTTTGTTGCATCCTTTTTTCAAATCCCCTAACGCATTTCCGCACAATTCAAACAGTGTTGAACTTGTACCCTTCCTGCACAGTTGAGACTGATGAGAGACGTCACAAGGCTAAACTTAGTCTTCTTTAGGACTAAATTAGGTCTAAAATTGTGCTAAACTAGGACTACATCAAAACACTGGATTAAACTTGTAATATTAGTTTGGGTAATAGTTCTTAAATTAAGTATTAAGTTCCAGATCTCTGTGCCCTTAATGTGCATACTGTGGATGTTGTGTAGACTTCAGCTGACATGGATTCCAGGATCCAGGATCATTGTGGTTCACACCTCTTGGCCTGGTTTTCCTGGTCTCATGACTGTTACTGCCTCCTACGCTTACTACACACCTCCACATGTACACACACAAACACACGTACACACACCATCAAATGATTTCCCACCGATGCACCCCCCTTAGGAATTCCTGGCAGTGATGTTCAGTCAGGAGCAGACCCAGACAGACCCTCCTCCCCCCAGCAAACATATGAGTTCCACCTTCACTGTACATGTGGCAACTGAGGTCAACTTTAAGCAGGGTTAAATCATGCCACTAGTACAGTACCAGTCATTTGACCCCAACGTCACGTCAAAAGTCCACTTGTATTAATTTGTGACATACATGTAGTTTCTTCCAACTATTTCTTCTCGCATCTTTATGTCTATTCACACCAATCCCAAACAAACTCATTGATGCTGAGATTATGTTCGAACTAAACCAGGTGAAGATTCCTAGTTACTAACTAGAAGTCAGTGTAAGGGGCTTATCTCAATGTTAAAACAGTAAAAAAAAAATCCTACATCAAGATAGCAATTTAGGGGCTGCTGTTTAGCTCAGTTGGTAGAGCTTGTGGCCTGTATTCAGAGCTTAAAATGCTCGCTCTGTCATTTTGACTTTTTGATTTTGAATCTGGTTCACGGCAGTTTACTGAATGTCTCTCCCTAATCTTCTACCTAGTTTCCTGCATGTTCACATACTGTCCTGTCATTAAAGGCAATGAATTATGAGGCAGATACAGATACATATGAATTATTTTTAATGCATTTATACATGACTTAATGCACAAAATGTCATAGTGTATTTAGCCCAAATGCCTTGATACGTTTTTACGGTCATTGTGTGTGTCGTTTTAACCCTCTTTTTCAGTCTTAGTCTTCATTCTCCTCTGATGCTGAACCGTTGCTTGGATGCCTTCTTGTGTGTACGGCCACAGTCAGGAAATGTCACTGTTGGCATTTGATCAGGCATAGAGCGCCAACCCAAGCGTGCCTCCCTGCCACCTGCGCCACGGTCTCCTTCGCGGCACACACTGGCTCGCTTGTTTGTCGCCCAACCGGTGCTCGCCTCACCCTCCAAAGTGGGTCTATCTGGGCTCATGAAAGATCAATCAGGTGAGCACAATAGCATTTATTGGGCTGTTTTTGACCGGCAGCTCTATAGCCCAGTGGAGGAGGGAGTGCAGCTGCATTGGCCCAGCAGAGCGGCCAGAACAAACACAAAGACCAGTCTAACCCCCACATATACACAACCATCAAAACAGCCAAAACAACCATCACTGAGCTATGTGAACCAAAGTCAGTGGGAAACAGGGGCATTAGTGTAACTTTAGTGTCTTTTACAATGTCATTTTATTCCTTTATTTTAGTTCGCGGTGAACAATCTTTTTAAAAATTTCGTCTTTTATTGACCGTAAGCTTCCTTAATTCTTTAATTCTGTCTTATGTATTGATTCATAGTAACAGTATACTGATTATAGGTAGTGGATTGTCTATATACAGTATGTCTGTATTTTGTAGCTCATTGTGGAAAGAATTTACCCCTGAATTGAAATTTTACCATTGCAAGACAGGCCTTGTCAGGGGTCTAAGCTCCTACTTGTATATAAGCAGTTCTATAGAGTTCTTGCTAGGGTGCAATTGTGTCATATTCACACGTAACTTTAGTGAAAATTTACAAAAATACAGTGCCACTTGACTTTTGACATACAGCTTAAGGATGCTCCTGACAAAATCGAAAATATTGAAAAAAAAAAAGTTATAATACGTAACTTTTAGAATGTATTTTTTTATGGCACAGCATTATATATTCACATGGGGTCAGTAGTAGTAAAGCTGTCATTTATCCGTAATTGCCCCCCATAGTCCATTTACCCAGCTGAATATAAATGTACACATTGACATTGCGACACTGGCTCTGTTGTTGTGGACATTGTTTTGCACTAAAGCCTCCAGTGGCTGTGAGGAGAAGACACAAAGGTCCCTTGTCTAAGTCAGTGCTGCTTTTTGTCTAAATGCTTGTATTGTCACCACCAGGCCCCACTCACCCACCCATCCCATATATGTGCCATTTTCACTTCATTTTACATGCTAATTTGAAGCCTCTAAAAAAATCCTCTCTTATGTCTTTTGTAGTGTTGCAGCTGGTTTATTTCTCAAAGAGGGAAAAACAACCTCAAAACAACCTCTGTTCAGTCGAAGACAGGATACACTGTAAAATCTGACACACCAATTTTCCTAAAATACTAAGTAAAATCGTTTCTAGTTTTGAATTATTAACAATTTGGAAAGTTACTAATAGGACTTTGTATTTAATTGAAGGGGTCCAAAATTTCTCCCCAGTGAATGAACGTGAGAGTGAATGGGTGTCTGTCAGTATGTCAAGTGTCAGCCCTACGACTAGCTGGTAATCGTCCAGTACCCCGCCCAACGCCCATAGTTGCTGCCTAAGATATAACCAATGTTTGTTTCCAATGTGCAACCAAAGTTTTTTTCTTCACATTATATAAACAATTTATTTAGAAACAAAGAATAACTTATATAACTTATATTTGTAAGGCAATCTATTTTGTATTTTTTTATATCAACAGCATATGGAGGGCTGTAATTGTTGCTATAGGTGAATAATAAAACACATTTACAAGTGAGTTCTTTTAGCTCAGATGTTATGTGGGTTTTATTGTATCTTCTATTTCAGTGTGTGTGTGCTGGAAATGCTGCTTCTAATAACTTTGAATCCTTGTAAACTCTGTGTTGTAAACAGAGCAGTTAGATTATTCCATCAAAAACACACACAGGCCTTTGGAGGTCTAAACAAGTGCTGGTTGTGTTTGGTTTGGGTGCTCTGAGACGTGATGACATGAGGCCCCTAGATAGAAAAGAATTTTAAGGAAATACAGTAATTCTCTTTCTGTAGTTGAATGTATATCTTTAAAATTCTAAATAAATATAGACGCTGGGGGCTTCTGTGTGATAAAATTGTGCTTTTTGAGGCAGCTATGGCTCAGGGGTTTTGAGAAGTTGTCCACTGTGACTGGAAGATTAGAAGTTTGATTTCCAGTTCATGTAGCTGTTGTGTTCTTGAGCAAGGCACCCAACCTCTTATGACTAAGTTACCGTGATTATGGATTGGTTATCTCCACATAAAAATTACTGTTTGGTTACCTTGGTCAAAATCTATTTTAAATGACCGTATATTATCAAACTTTTCTAAACATAGCATCTTTCAGCATGGCCCATAAAACTTTTTGCCACATTACAGGATATCCTATATTTTAATATGATCTCAACTATGATTCATTTGTGGAAACTGGCAGTTGCCCGAGTTGAGTGGTACCAAAACAACCTACAATATGTAGTTTTACTGTGTTATATAATCTCACATGTACACAC
>JAVQKG010439775.1:0-14972 GCA_036025885.1 Hypseleotris bucephala | reverse complement strand
AATAAAAATACTGTGAATAAGCTGTGAATTTTGAAATAAATAGACTTAAAAGTGTGAGATGTGGTTCCAAAATCACATTGTCATCTTAAAACAACTTATAAAATGTAGTTAGAATAATTGAAGACTTATTTTGCAAAAGCAGATTTCTCGTTTAATAAATGTTTGTTTTTTTCAATTTTTTTTTCATGACATTTAGGATATTTCATTAAAACTAAAGTTGATTGGCTTTGGTTAAGGGGCATAAATAAAGTACACAAATAGACGTGACTTTTGAAAACCGCCTTAGCACAAATTTTTACATAAATGTCTCTTATCTGCTTTTGCAAATGAACTCTCACTAATTTGGCATTTTCCTTTTTACAGTGAAGGTCCCCAAATCCCCAAAACACTAACCCAAATAAAGCGTCCCATTGGCTGAAGATCAAAAGAGTGATGCAATGGTCGTGTGGTGCTGCCAAGTCTGTATCTGCACCTGGGCCGCAGTCACATGACCCGGCCCGCAGTCACATGACCGGAGACGGCCCAGACTGGCTCTCTGTGGTGTGTCTGTGGTGAGGTCCTGGTTTTGGCTCTGGTTTATGGACCACATTAGAAGCTCTGTGACTGTAGATTATGGATATGAATAAAAATGCAGCCACTTTGTTGATTTACCCTTTCTTATGTAACAAACTGGGATTTTGCATCTCAAAATCAAGTCATAAATATTCTAACAATATTTTTTTGGCTTTCTCTAGAATCATAATTAACAAAAAAAATATACAAATTCTTTCCACAATTAATTAATTTCACTTTCATTTACAGGTCTATGAAGTCCTGGTTTTGGTTGGGATTTTTTAAAAATTCAGAGATTGATTTAGCCAATTCAAAGTCAAGGCATAGCTATGAGTGTGGGTCAGACAATGTGGGTCAGACAACCATTCACTAACACATTCATTCACTATAGGGGACGTTTAGACTAACCTTTTTTAGGACATGTTTTATTGGGGGGGACATTAGGGGAAGCCAATGAGAGCCCACAGTAACACAGGGAGGACATACACACTCCACTCAAAGAGATTGCAGTCAGCTCCATTATATTTTTTGGCAAGTAAAATTTAAACTTCTTATTTCCATGTTTTTCCCCAAAGTAGTAAGTAAATCTCCTTCCTTCCTTGTCATAAAACACACACAATTATATACAATAACTAAAATTTGGATCTCAGTCACATGACCGGAGACATCTCATCCAGGCTCTTTGTGTGCTGTGTGTTGCTAGATCCTTTGAAGTCCTGGTCCAGTCCTGGTTTAGTCCCAGTTTTGGCTTTGTTTTTAGGACCACATAATGCTTTTGGCCTGCCTCTCCCTCTTCACAAACAGTCGTCTGAATCTTTGCCAGCTAGCCAGAAATGTTTGCCACACAGCGCTGTAGGGGTGGGAAATATGGCGATAAAAAGTGAATGATATGAAGTTATGAAAATCGAGTTTATCTGGCAAGATGGTTGAATCGTGATACAGTATGATCATCGTTGGATTGGATGTCATGAATTTGTTGTAAAAATGGTTTTATGGAGCAGTAGTCTTCTTCCTTCTTTTTTGACAAAGATCCATCCAAAACAAAAATCTATCAGGAATAATATGAGGGAACTGATGTTTTATTTCAAAATGTATAAGCCAACTCCAGATCTCTGCTGTGTTATTCTCATACCTCCTGGCTTGTATACGTACTTCTGGTTTGTGTGAGACTGTGATAGAAGGTTGTGAAGGAGAGGAATTAGAAAAATGTATTATTCAAACTCAACATTTTTTAGACACATCACTTTTACACAGTCACAAAATCAGGTAGTGCAGCTTTAATAAAAGTTAGGATATTTTTACCCTATGACCCACCCCTACAGCGCTGTCTCTTCATTTCTACATAATTTCATTCTCTCATCTCTCCTGGCACCAGTTTCCTTAGCATTCATTTCCGTTGCTATTAGAAACCAAACCAAATGCCTGGAAATAAAATCCACTCAATTCTCAATAGAACCAGGAGTGTACTCTGTTGAACTAACCATCTGGACTGGGCTGTGCAGGTCCTTCAAGTGTGCAAAACTTACACACAATTTACAAGTACAGATATTAATAGTGTTTCCAATTAATTTAAAAGGCATAACTTATTTTATACCACCAATCTGAATTTCAACTTGATGTATTTTCTTTCACTATAAATGCTACATACATCTAGGCATGGGACAATATAACATTTTTGTCTCATAAATATTGTGGCCATAATAATTGCGATTGACAATAATCTTACAATAATTAAAAAAAAAAAAGTTTAAAAGGTCTCTAAAATGCTAGTTTAGAATCTCAACAGTACATTTTATTGTAGGTGGACACTAATATCACTTATATAGGCTACTTAATACAATAAATGATCTGTTCACAGTAAGATCTAAAGGGCATTGAGGTGCAAATAAATGACTAATTACATATAAAATAATAAAAAATATAAAAAATATATATAAAAAAATAAAAAGTAATAAAAAGTAATACCGAGTTTGTGAGTGAAAATAATATTATTGATTTTAAGTGTAATTTAACATTGGATTAATTAAATTAAAGCAAACTATTTTGTACTGCATGATGGTGAAAACGCTTTAGATCTGGCAATATTAAAGGTGTAGTCTGTAACTTTCTTAAAATAAAAAAAAGTTTTGAAATTTAAGAAACGCTTTATCTGACCCTGTTCTATGGTGTAAAGTGGGTCATCTGTCATATTTATTATTTTACTTCCGCTGGCCTCCACAACAACATCAATTTACAGTTGGAGGGATACAACTTTGACAAATCACATTTGAGTTTCCTTTTAACCCCTCCTCTGACTTAAACTGATTACAGACACCTTACTTCCATCCATCCATTTTCTTCCGCTTATCCGGGGCCGGGTCGCGGAGGCAGCAGTCTAAGCAGGGACGCCCAGACTTGCCTCTCCCCAGACACTTCCTCCAGCTCTTCAGGGGGAACCCCGAGGCGTTCCCAGGCCAGCCGAGAGACATGGTCCCTCCAGCGCGTCCTGGGTCTTCCAGGTGGCATCCGAAACAGATGCCCGAGCCACCTCAGCTGACTCCTCTCGATGTGGAGGAGCAGCGGCTCTACTCCGAGCTCCTCCCGAGTGACTGAACTCCTCACCCTATCTCTAAGGGAGCGCCCAGCTACCCGTCGGTGAAAACTCATTTCGGCCGCTTGTATCCGAGATCTTGTCCTTTCGGTCATGACCCAAAGCTCATGACCATAGGTGAGAGTCGGAGCGTAGATTGACCGGTAAATTGAGAGCTTTGGTAAATCAATATGCAAAAAATCACCCAAAAGTAATGAAAAAGTATTGTGACCTACTTAAAAATTAATAAGTAGGTCACAATATTTAAACCATTTCACCATAGGATTACAATTGCCAAATATGGATGAACATGAATTCATTGAAAATCATTACGTACATTCAATTGGATTATACATATGATGGTTCATTCCTGTCCCTCTGTAGATCTCTATCACATGACCGTGCATAGACAGCGCCTGGTATCAGAGCTCTTTGTTATTGTATCTAAGTCTCATGTGATCCTCCCTCCTCCCTCTCCTCCTGCTGCAGCACAGAGAGGGCCCTGTTACTCTCAGAAAAAGGTCAGTGTAGTCTTTCGTCACATTTTCAGCTCAGGACAGATCTTGAAAAAGAAAAAAAAAAAAGAAAAAAGCATGGGCCAAAGTTGAACAAACAGACACTTTGTATCGAGCTAAAACAACTCGCCGTTTGTTGTTGTGGCCATGATGTCATCATCATGAGAGAAATTTTGAAATGAAAATTAATTTTAGCAAAAGGGTTTGGACATTACTAGTAAATTGCTGTGGTGGTGCATATTTAGAAAATAACTCACAATTGGCTCAATCAAAATGAATTTGAAAGTACAAAGCAATGTGATGGCTAAAGGAGTTATTGCAGGGTGAATGAAGATTCTTTTTTTCTCCTGCTTTGCATCACTTGGATAAAAAACAGTATTGCAAGAATGAGTGTGCCAACCCAGCAGGAAAGACAAACTGTTATAGGCTTTTACATAATGGAGCTCAAAGGAATAGAAAGACACAGACTTGTGTTTTGTGGTTGAACTTCTACATGTAAGTATTATCATAAAGGCTACTGTATATTCTGTGCAATGTTTTTGTGTATGACGGCCACTTTAATTTAAACTGTAGGGAGCACCATTGGTTAAAAAAAATACGTCCAAAACAGGGAATGTTCCTCTTTAACAGATTAACAGAAAAATATTCATAAATTGATGCCTGTAAGATGTAGATAAATACAAAGATTTAGCTGGGGTGAGTCAAAATGTGTTTGAGCTGAAAATGCAGAAGCAATAGTGATAAAACTATGCCGCAGAATTACAAAATATAAAGGAATGAATAGGAAATGTGGATGACTCATAGTTACACATGACAAGAGGTGCAGAAGAAGTGGAGTTTTCACTGTAAACACCTACGCACCACCCACAGACTTCAGTATTAATGTTTTCAACTAACATCACAGAAATAGACCTGACTTCTCACTTTACTGCTGTGTTTCAACTTAACACCAATCATTCACATCGACATGCAGAAGTGATTTGTCTATTTCTACAAGTTTGTTTGATAACTTCTAATTAATAATCTATGCTGTTTTCATAATTGATTCATGTGTTTTCTGTTTTGTTGTTGTTTGTCTGATTGAAGTGTAATAAATTATCGCCTATTATTTCTGTGTTTACAAGTTGTGTGAAATAGTAACAAATTATATCATATTTAAATTGAAATCTGCTTTTTAGTTAATAAGTGTTGGCCACTGCTTCAAATATGTTCTGAACATTAAAATATTTAAGTATATACCATTATTTATTCATATTCTTCTGTTTTTCCTGTTGGTTAATGTCAGTGTTAGGCGTCTGTATATGGGCCTTAAGCGGGGTACACCCTGGACACTGCCCAGTTATTCAGTAGGCTGACACAGAGACATTTAAAGTCTTAATTTTCTACAGATGTTTATGACCATTGCTCAAGTACAGAAAAAAATAAAGAAAAACAGCACAAGTTTCATCCACATTTCAGTTAATTTGATAAATCCTCTTCTCTCTGATTCCCAGTATTACGTGAAGCTACACCCGAGCGCTCTGACATTTATAGTGTTTGAAAACGCAGCTTTTTCTCACAGGAAGCCCAGGACTCCTAATGCGTCCGACCTTTGATGATGTAAGTGATGTAATTCACATGATAGATGCGTCAGACTTTGGCCCTCGCTGCTCTGAATGTTCAACTCCCCGAAGGCCTATACCGAGCTAAACGGGCCAAAGGAGTGGCCATCAATACACACAGTCAGCCAAGCAGTGCACCGCATCACACCAGCCACCTCAAACTGACGCCATTAATCTTATAGCGGGTTGATGGGACTTTTATCTGACCAACCAACACAATAGGAATAGGGCACTTTAGCATGTTGTAATGTTAACTGGTACACTAATAACTAGAAAGCACTTGGAACACACAGACCTCTGCCAATGTAGTTTACTTCCACGGATCACTCGCAAAATGTAATCAACTTGTCTTATATATTGGTGCAGTATAAGAAAATCTGAATATATACAGTTTAACTAAGTTGTCTTATCCAAATCCATTGAGTACTTTTAGCATGAAGTTGCTAACAGACAAACACGGGTGAAAACATTACCTACTTGGCAGAGGTAATGATGTTTGTTATGGGTTGGACATTGGCAGAGTGGAGTTTGTGTGTTATCTTTGTGTTATTGTGGGTTCTCTTCTATTAGTCCAGCATACTGTTCCATGAAATGCATAGGTTGGGAGAAATAGTGAATCTACATTTCTCCTACTGGATTGATGTGAATGGTTGTCTGTTTATGGCTCACTAACCCCACCAAAGGCCCATAGTTGCTGGGATAGGCTCCATTCATGATCCCTCTCTGACCACCAACAAACAGACTATGCCAATCTCAATAACACATCTATCTACGTGAAGCATTTTGCCCCAGTATAAATGGGGTGGGAAACCAACAGCCTTCTGTGCTAATTTGGCTGTAGTTATCCCAAATTATGGAGCCTATACCCAATATAAAAGTTTATTTACAGAACGCTCAAAGTGGGATTACTCGGGCTAAGCTGCAATCAACAAAAGAAGAGTTGAAAGATGATTGCTGAATTATGCATTTACAGACCCGTATCAAGAGTGTGTTAATATGATTACACAGGAAAATATGTTGTTGGGTTTTTTTTATAGCCGACCTTATTATCACGCTCCTCCATTTTAATTAACGTCCCACAACACGGGGAGTCACAATAGGCAGCAGACATGAAATTAAGGGGTTTGGATAAGACCAGTGTGCCCTTTGAGAGTTGGACTATAAGACAAGGAAGGAAAGACACATCAAAGCATGCAAGAACTATGAACAACCATAAATGCAATACAAAAGGAAATGACAAAACAATAAATGCCTCAGTAGAAAAAAAAAAGAGGTGGATGTCAAAATAGCATAACGTAAACTCTATGTCAGATTAAACATGTTAATCACTGAGGCCTAATAGAAGAAAATTATCAATTGCAACTCACAATGCTATAGTATTAAATGTTGTGAACTGCTTCAGAATACCATGCTTTGTCAAGACATCTTTGTATCTACAGTAAGCATAAGTTGAGCTAGCAATATGAGACTGTGCTACATGCTATTAACACACAGCCTCTTGTGATAATCTTCAACCTTTCTCATGAACTGCAGTGGTTTGGCTCTTTCCCCACAGCGAAAGTATCAAAGTAAATAAGTAGGACAAATTGTCACGGTTTGTTATAACCCGTTCCACCTGACAGGGTCAAACGCTGGCCAAGAATGGTGAGCGGGTGGCAATTGCTTCAGACGACAGGAGCAGCTGTAAGTGACATGTCTGCAAGTAAAGTTCAGAGGCAAAGTTAAGTCGCTTCAGATATAAGGGTGCATGACTTTGAAAAGTTACATTTATTGAAGTAGGCTGAGCAATTTTAAGTATGCCTTCCAGTTTTATGTAAATCAGATTTTTAAATGAGCTCCCACGAACAGTCTGACTAGAGGACACTCCATGACCTGTTTTGCATTCATTGAAAATAAAACCAGGGCTCAATCGTTGCAAAACATTCAAACCACAAATTTCCAATCATACAAACGCGATTGGCTATAATGGTGGTAATGGCTGCCACATCATCAGTAGGATCAGCTGAGAGTGCACTGACTCAGGACATTGCATAAGCTCTTGTATTTCAGTAGACGTCTAATAGTTGCCTCATAGCCTTGTGTTTACAATAGCAGCTCAAGAGGAATGTAGCCGTGAGTCAGCAGCCACAGAGTCACTGCTGAGACACAGGCCGCAGTAGAAAAGGTTATGTTTGAGAAAGCGTTACCACCTCTAAACACATCTGCTTATTTCACTGTACTCTATTTGACTAATATTGACAGTGAATGCAATAACCCATGATGGAGGAAAGTGTACACCTACTGTATTGTGGAAAGAAAGCAGTCAGGTGCTCCAGTTTCCACCATCATCCTAAATAAACTTTTTAAACTTCCAGACTACACATTTACAAAGGTTAAGGGTATCTTACAAATGACTTGTTTACTTTTTTCTTTGCAACTAAAACAGCTATCTCTGCATTTACTACTACGAGTACAATGGTAGTACTTCACCTAAGAATGCTACCTACCAAGCAAAGACACATTTTAAGACGTATTGAAGAGAACTAAATGTTCTTTAGAAGAAATACTTAAGTAAATAATTTAGTATCTACTTTCCTTCCTCTGTCAGTCACATCTACTTTGAACCACAGCTCATGTTGTGGTGGTGTTCACAGACGTAGACATGTTTACAGTCTGCTGTGGTGATAAATTAAAAACAAAAATCATCTCGATCAGATCCACAGATGTTGCGTGTCAGAAGATTTGTCTCGACGCCCGATGACAGATGATTAAAGCTTATCTACTGATGTGGAAAAAACAGGCAGCTTCTAAAATCATTTCTAAAAAATAGAAAACCCTTTAATGTTTATCACAGATTTTTATTTTTTAATTCAACTAAATAATCCAGTTTTGGGTGTCTGACACAGAGAGATAACATAAAATCTCATCTGATGGAAAGTTGTAAAGTATACCCACTTTCTTTTTGCATTGTTTCCAACTTGTTGCAGTGGTAGCAAAATAGCTCAAAAATCAAATTAACTAGCAAATATGACAAACGTTGGATTTTAGCAATGCTACAGCAAGGCTTTGAACACCCAACTGATTTGTTTTATTCTTGGCTATATCTGCAAGCTCAATTACTAATAAGCTTAGAACAAGGTTTGATATAGGGATTTGGTTTTGTTTATTAAGTACAGCAGCATCAGATTTGTTAGATTTGTCAGCTATAGTTGTAGGACCAATGTGTTTGGCAAAAGCATCCTTCACAAACATCCAGACAAATCACAAAAATCAAATAGACCCTTCCCATATTTGTCCAGGTTTTGGGGCGGGGCACCATATCTGATTAAGGTGACTGTTGACGCCATAGCATTTGAGTGT
Source organism: Hypseleotris bucephala (assembly GCA_036025885.1). NCBI lineage: Eukaryota > Metazoa > Chordata > Actinopteri > Gobiiformes > Eleotridae > Hypseleotris > Hypseleotris bucephala. The sequence continues at coordinate 6,396 of JAVQKG010439775.1, read as the reverse complement.
TTTGCCGATATACACTTTGCTGTTGTGTATGACAGCGTGGGCCTAGTTTATTTTACATCCTTTGCTTCCAACTCAAATCCACTGAGACCAATATTTCATATATAGAGAAACTAGTCGGGCTAATAGTATGCATAAGCTAACTTGCAAATGAGGACGAACCAAATCCCAGCAGAACCACATTGCATATGAACTGTGTGTTATATCAACCCCCTTACCCGAACATGACGAAATAGTGTTATGTCAGCAGCACTGCAGAGAAATCCCTATAAATTGGGCGTCTTCCTATAAATTGGTACAAAGAGAGGCGTGAAGGAGGCAGAGATGGAGTTTGGGGCTGTACCCGAGGCATGCTACGATAGATACATCATTATTCAGGGCAGGACTTTGAAGTTAAGCCTGTGTGGATCTGTGAGAGCAGCACTTCTAATTAAAACAGTAACAATACAGCCCAAAGATACAGGGGCTTTGAAGAGTCACTGAACGCCCCATTTAGTGCAGGCGGCCCAGGGAGAACAGAAGATATTACAGCATGCACCCACACTCAAGGCTCACGTACCAAATATAGACAAACATAAAAAAAAAGTTTAAAACAAACATAAATATTCAAAGATTTGGTGGCTTCTAAAACACCACAACTTTACCAAAACCAGTAAAAGTTTGGATTTTTCTCTGTCTAATTGTGGGACCCAGTTTGATTCTTAATTTTATGCTGCCGACCCACATTTACAGATTGTTTTCCTCAATTTAACTTTAACTTAAATCATTCAAATGGTTAATGAACAATGTTTATTATTAATTGATGATGATGATGATGATGATGATGATGATGATGATATGTACACTTATTGAACTTCTCTACAACCCACTTTTGAGTTCAGACTGACCACTTGGGAAAGGTTGGTAATACACATACTACTTTATGTGTAAATGGCTGACAAAAAAGCAGGTAATTTCCCAATATGCATTTGTCCATGTGCCTTTGGTAATTCGACTTTGACATATCATTATATCTTCACTCCAAAACATGTGCCGTCAAATGGGGATTATGTTTTCACTCTGATCCGTAGAGCTCCTTCTCGTGTGTTTGCTTCGTGACTTTTCCGTGTCCTACTTTTCGTCTGTTCTTTGGTGGCGTTGAGGGTCTGACAGCGGTGACAGATTGAGATGGGCTGTTGGAGCTTTCGAGGCCAAAGAGAACGACAGGAAAGCCTAAGGGATGGCACTATGACAGGTAGACACAAACTTCATTACACCCGCCGTGGGGAGAGGCTTTGAATATGAAATTAGTGTCCCCCATGCCGTCACAACAAGAAAAATGCTGGTGCTATCACATTTTTTATTCTGCGCAAGGAACAAATTCACACATGACAAGACGTGGGGTGATCATATAGCACTGTGAGCTGGAGTTGGTATAGGCAGATGCTGTGAGTGCATGGTTGTCCGCTGTACTTTGCAACTACGTAAGTGGCAATTATCCAAAGTGTAGCTTGCCAAAAGCCCATAGTTATTGGGATGGGTGGCAGCTCCAGCATCAATTTACCAAACAGCTTTCAACTCATATGATCCAGTGGCACTGTTAGCTTAACTGATGCTATAGCCTTGTTATCTTGGGAACATAAATGTAGTGGTCTCAGTGTTAGACCTGCAAATAACTGTCCGCTGTCCACGATGTACCCTACCCCAGACCCATAGTAGCATGAATAGGCTTTAGCTGCAACTCTAAGAAGACAAAACAGAATGAATGATCTGATACAATGGCTAGTTGTGTAGTTACCAATCAGCCTTGTTCATAAGAAAAATAGATGTGTCAGCGGATTTTTGTCTGTCTGTTTGTCGCTGTGTTAACCCTGTGAAAAACTGCCCATTGTTTGGAATGTACCCACCTAAAGCCCATAGTTGAATGAATGATCAAATAGCAACATTAGCTTGACTCGTTACGCATGTAGCCATGTCCTAGGATGCGTGTTGTTTTCTGAAAGGCACAAGTGGGCTGAAGAGAGAGTTGCTCAGAGACAGTGGTGCTTCAAAGAGAGACGTCGGCGTACAGAGAAAAAAAAGGGTCTAAATTTAACTTTGGAGGAGACAGAGGGGCGCAAGAAACAGCTCTACGCCTGACTACATCTCAATTATTCATCAACACAAGAAGTCTCCAAACTAAAAAGCCTGACATGTTTTTTACTCGCCTCTCTTCTTTCTCTTCTCCCATGCTGTTTCATTCAAGACTCTCAAAAACTAGCCACCCACCCACACACGCAGACCAAAGCTACCCGGCCTTATAGCCTTGTCTTGCCCTACAGAAAGGCAACCAAAACACATCTAATGAGGTGTGCTGAGGACTAGGTTTTTGGTGATTCAAACGGAATAAAAAAATAACACTAGGATCCTGTGATGTGAGTAAATAAATATTTCAAATCTCACCTTTTCAAAAGCACTTTAAAATCCGGCTGCTACATATTTTATTAAATGTCTTTCAGGTTGCTACAGTGGTCTGAGTCAATCATATCAAATAGCTAGGTAGAAAGAGTAGCAATCTCTGAGGGTTGCATGTGATTGGAGAACATGTGACAATGGCTATTTAGTTGCACGGCTGACACAGAGACATGCACTGACCTAAGAAAAATTTTACACAATAATTTTCCTTATAGTGTAGAGTTTTTTAAAGGTACTTTTAAATGTAATGTTACAAATACATTAAAATCACATGGGTTTTCAACATATGTTTCTTACTTGTAAAAGTTTGTTACAGTAAAGATTGGAAACTCCAGCAGTAGTTTGTTCAGTGGATGACTCACTTTGTGTTGAACCGAGGCTAAGTCATCACAACAGATGACTAGTCATGTGACGAGGCTGACTTCACCAGAGCTAGTCATGTAACAGGGAGGGGCTGGTCCACTTTGTTTTGTTTTATAGTCTTTCAGCTGCTAAAGGAGGTCAAATAGTTCTTATTCCACACAGCTGAGAACATTTTTCAAATTAAATACGTGGACCGTAAATCATTTTATTATGTTATTCAGCTTCTGTAGATTTTGAACTGCATTTTTCAGTTTTATTCAGAATGTTGGCTCTGTCTGAAGCTAGAAACAACAATTTAGTGTTTTAACTTTCTCGTCTCACTCAGAACAAGAGCATCTGTAAAGCTAACTTACCATTGGCTACCATATAGCTTACACGCTACCACCCACTCTGGCTTACACAAAGTTATGACATCATGCTGTTTGTTAATTTTTCACAAACATATTCACATGTTGGTCAGGCTGGTTGGTCAGTGTCAGCAGAAGGGCACAAGTAAAAGTAAAATTTTGTTAGCTTGTTTTCTATTGTTCAACTTCATTGTCAGCAGTTTTGAAAAAAATCTGGAAACTTTTTATACATGTGTTGAAGTTGTAGTGAAAATAGAATTGTACTACGGTAGCACAATACAAAAAATAATTTACTTAATGTCACTCTTCTTGAAAGCAGTTGGTCCAATAAAAAGTGAATGTGCAAATAAATATTGATGTAGTCTTTTTTGACATTTGGACTGGAGTCAATGGGAGACAGCCTGCTTGGAGCCAAGATGCTTAGTCAAGATCAGTTCCGTCTTCAAAACCACAACTTCTTTTCTCTCCAAGTCAACAAAAGTTTCTTTTGCTCTAATACTCTTTTGCACTATCCACCATGTTACTTTCAACTTAATTATATTTTGTATCTTTTTTAGCAATTACATCTTGAAAACACTACAGTGATTATTCAGCACAGCTCAGTCCAGCTCATATGACTCTAAGTGTGATCTCTTTCTGAGACACATTTGTACTTGACCTTCACTGAAGCCCTGCTGGAGTTTCCTTGTCAGCACAAGACACAGAGTCTATGGGGTGATACATGCTGTACAATCACAAGTACAGAGGGTGGGGGAAAACAATATGTGGTCTATATTTAATTCAAATATTTAAAAAGTTAACGTTCTGGTATTTAAAACAAAGTATTAAAAACAGCACACACAAAAACAAACAAAAAGTTAATAACAAATAAAGGCACAAAAATACAAATTATTCTACTTTTTTGTTATTCATATATTTCTTTAAAAAACATTTAAACCAACGAGCGTCACACAGTTAATAAAAATTGATAATAATGTTTACAGGTAACAGACATAGATCAGCAGAGTTGCCAGAAACTGAACACAAGTAGCAGTATTGTCACTTCATGTTAATATTACTCAACTAAGCATAAAGTATGGTGTATTAACAACAGACTTACAGTAGAAGTACAGATTACTCAGGTAAATGTAAATGAGTATGTTCCACTTCTATATAATGTTTGCAATAAGTACAAGGTTGAACAAATTGCTTCTGAGCTAAGCACTACAGCATTATGGGACGGGATTTGCCTCTTACTGTGATAATGACAGTATTACAAGAGCTATCCAGACGGGCTGAAGAACTGATGCTGATGGTGTGTTTTTTATGTTGACAAGTCAAACAAAAGAGACTGAGAAACATTGAATCATCCCTCGTCTTGTCTGATCTGATCTGAGATGATATGATGTGAGAAAATATTTAATGTTAGGGACAGGAAGCTGAGTAGTAAAAAACAACAATAAACTAATTCTCAACTAGAACATATGTAGTTATAATACATGTTTGAAGCTAGTGAAAGGAGTATGCAAAAATAACTTAGGTGTGGTGGTAACTACTACCGAGCACACCATAACAGCGACACTAAAACATTTAGACATTTAGGTAAAGTGGGGGTGGGTTGGGTGAAGTGTCTTGCCCAAAGACACAACTGTGGTATGAACTGAAATTGTACTGCCAAACGTTTGATTAGTGAATGAGCTAATTTGTTTACCTTGACCCAAAACTGTTATAGTGATCTTGAAACACAAACGTTTGTATTTAACCAAACAACCCTAGGGCTTTAGGCAGCAATTAAACACAGGGCTGAAATGGAAGGAATGCATAAATGGACATTCCTTTAACTATACTAAGTACTACTGTATCTTCATATTTAACTATGTGTAACTTCACTAGCTACTCACCTTTATTTACAATATATTAGTATAAAAATACAATAACTCAACCTCACTATACATTCTGCAGTAAGTACGTCCCTGGACATTTGTCATTGTGAACAGATTACCCCGCCACACACCTCACCAGGGAACTTGTGTAGAGCTGGATTTAGAGTAGGCTAAGTCTATCAGTGACAGGCAGCAGGTGCAGTAGGTCATATGAACAAGCAGATATGGCTGGGCTAAAGACAGTCAGGTGTGCTGTGTTTGGAGATAAGGACATGAGGCTAACTTTAGCATCGGGTGCCAGAGGAGAATAGGCTTCTATGGGTGTTGCTGGGGGACACTGGTCAGGTGGAAGAGATTATTATTACGACCTATTGTTAGTGGTGGAAATAATATATAGAATTTTGTGAGGTATACTTACAGTGTGTCTTTTGTTCATTCATTTCTGCTAATTTCCATCACAGCAACTAGGTGCCGGAGGTGGGGTACATCCAAGTCATTTGCAATACTAACATAGAATCATACATTCAAAACATTCACATTAAATCCTTTGAGGCAGTTTTAGTTTGACAAATTCTCCAAATACATGCATGTCTTTGTACAGTGGGGGTAACCCAAAGAAACACAAGGAGGACATCCATAATTTCTTTACTGTAGTCTTTTTATTTTGAACTATATTGTTATGAGCTTCCGATCCATCATGGTCAAAACAAAAAGTCAAATCCCAGTAGTTTAACATTCACTAGATTTTTTCCTGAGTCAGTCATCATAGTCCAATTATGACTCAGCAGTGAGCAGTGTCAGGCTGGTCGATTTTTGGATTTCCCCACATGCCCAACTCTGACACTAGTGACATTTTAAATCCAGTGGAATATATGTAAAAAATAGCTGTCAGGAGCAGCCTGCAATTTGTCCCACATAATCACTATCTGCCAAGTTGGAAATGTATTATCCATTCAGAAATACTGACCAAATTGGGGCTCTTTCAGTGAGGCTCAGGCTAAATCTAGATATATGAGCATGAGTTTGTGTCTTAATCTTCTTTTTCACTGCAACTTTCCATTCACAGCAAAATCACAAAGTTCGGCAAGAAGAAATAGGAGGCACCCAGGTTTGAGTGCCATATCATTATCATTGCAAAATAGGGACAATTGAGTTCCAGCACCCACGTGACCCAGAGCCCTCGGTCACCCATTTTGGCAGTGAAAAACCTAAACAGTGCAGTGGCAGAGTAGTTGTATTCTTGGTGATTGACCATCAAAAACACTTTCAATCTGCTCATTTATACAATATATTATAGCGACTGGCTGTATTTCTCTCTAATAAATCAAACAATATGTTTGTCTATTATATATATCTGTAAGTATATTTTTTATGAGAGCTAAGAGTGATCGCAA
>JAVQKG010439734.1:0-12622 GCA_036025885.1 Hypseleotris bucephala | reverse complement strand
ACTGCTTTGTTTATACAACTGATTCATCACATAAAACTCTAATCTAATGTTCCCATGCAAAAACACGAAAATAGGCCTACACTATTATCCAAACGCCAGACACCAGATTTCTACTAATTTACATCATTTTAACAGCTTACGTAGTAAGGCCTTAAGACTTTTCTACATCACCCTCAGTACAATTTGCACATGTTTGAACATTTAGAAGCATTTGGACCTTGATGCCTGAATGTAAGTTGGAAATGGCTTTATGTGTTTTTCTTTCTAATGTGTCCACAAAGAACAGCTCATTTAGGGGCTGGATTCAAGTAGAGCTTTCATATATTTCAATCACAAAGGAGAGAAGTATATATTTATGTGTATGTGCCTTAAGTATTGCATGAGTTAGGGGTATTAGTATCAGGGGTGGGACTGGATACCTTCGCAGCAACTATGGGCCAGAGGTGGGGTACACCATTGATAGTGTTTGTTGTAGGGCTAAGACATAGACAGAGAAATATTTAACTCTAACATTCATTCACTAGAGGCAATTTAGAGTAGGGGTGGGTGATATGATAAAAATATATCACAATTTTTGTCAAGCCAATATCATAATTTTATCACGATTTTAGCTGACTTTAAATTTTCTGCCTTACACAGAAGACTACTGCTGTGTTAAACCATTTTTACTACAAAGTCATTAATTGTACATCCAGTCCAATGATCATCATAATACTTAATACTATTTAACTATTCTTTTTTATTAAGGCTGACATTATTACAGTAAAAAATACATATCACAGTTCTGTTTTAGAGTCACCAAGTCTCCCTTTCTACACGTTTTGGGTGGTGAGAGAAAGTTGAAGAACCCACAGTAACACAAGTAGGACATCCAAAGTCCACCTACAGAGATTAGCCCGAGGATTGAACCCACAACCTCCCGCAAGAGCACTAACTGTGTCTCCCCCAAAAATAATTACAACTTAGACAAAAATGAGAGGATACAGCTTAAATAAATATCTATTATGTCTTAGTATTGAATTTCCATTTCACCCCAAAACCGTTCTGTTTCATTGTTGTTTAGGCTCCACTGGACCTCTGCAAATGCTCCAAGGTGTCTGGCCATAAATATTTTAGCAGCAGAAGAATCTCTCAATATAATCCATCTGGTTTATTTAGCTAGTCCAAGTTTGCATTACATTACAATGGGATTTTGTGCAAGAATCAAACTTCATTTTGTCATGCCAAACTTAGGAAAAGCGAACACACCCTAATTGCTGGAAGTGCTGAGGTGTAGCCTCCACATCTGTGCGCTGTTTGTCCATTTAATTAACCATATTCATCCTCCCGCCATTTTTGTGCAAATCGCTGAAATACTTAGCTCGCTATCACAATCTGTCATAGTTATTACTAGCCAGAGCCATTCAACTTTATAGGTGGTGGAATAAGGTGTGAATACTCTCCATTCAATAGAAACTCAGCTAAAAACACTGTTAGCTGATTAACATAATGTATCTAGAGTTTTAGCAATGCCTTATAGATCTAACACGTTCATTCATCTACTTTCACCTTCAGTGTTGCCTGGTACTTGAGCCTATGCAAGCAACTATGGGTTTTAGGCAGGGTACATCTAGGACAGACATAGGTAACCAATGGTTTTAGAGACACATGCGGCTCTTTAGCACCTCTGTTGTGGCTCTTTGAGTATTTGTTATGTAAGTGAAAGATAAACCAAAATTTAACAAGCAGGACCTCTTTATGTCCAAACCATGTCTGAATCTGCTCTTAAAGTCTGAACGTCAACCAAGTCAAACCAGATCTGAACCTGTTCTATGATGTAAAATAACTAATGTGTCATAATTATTATTTTACTTTAGCCCCTCCACTGACCTCTACAGCACCAGATTAGACTTTGTGGGATTCTAGTTTGACCAATAGTAGTCGAGTTTTACTTTAGTCCCTCCCCTTTACAGACAACAGACAACCTACATTACACCACAGAACATTCAGACTTTCAGCATGTTCTATTTTAAACATTTTTGAAAACTTACTGACTACACCTTTAAGAAATTAACTGACAAACACTTTCACATTAATTTGCTTTTAACAACTGTCGCTAGCGCACCCTGTTTTCTCCCGATCCAACTGCATTAATATATATTTCCTTTTGCTTAGCCACGCAAAAACACATCTTAAATTGACAAGGGCCAGACTATTTTCTTTATCTAGATAAGCAAATCAATTACAATAACCTGCTAGGCTACGACTGCTATGAATTGCAAAATGATGTCTTACTTGAAATCACACAAGCTTATATTTAATTATTATTTACTACACCTCACACGTTTGGCCCACCTCTATCCCCTTGCTGCTTGCTGCATTTGCCCCAGTTAAACACATGCAACCAACGTGTTAAATATGATAAATGTGCATCTGCTGATTGTACGAGATGTTTAGGGACCTAGACCTGCAAGAAATACGCTGCGAGAAGGAAGGCCGGTAAAGCAATTGAGGAAAAAATAAAACTGTATATTGCGGTGTAGACTGTAATTATTATTGGGAAGAAGGAGGTGAAAAATTGCCCACGTACAAGCTCTGAAATGGATTAAACGCGACACTAGGGCAAAGGAAATATAAAAATTACCCCACTCTCTCTAGAGAATTAAATCCGATACGAATGGGGCTTAAGATAACACATTGTACATGACTTATAGAGACTGGAGTGGCACTCAGAACTAAGGTGGGAGAAAGCAATGTATTCGAATGGCACAGGTTGCTTTGGTAACTATATTAATGGAGGCTGTAGTTATGCTGTTGTAACTACTTGATGCATACACAATTCATATAGCCAGTGTTCATAATGTAATGGATAATCACCCTTGTATTAAAAATCTCATTCATTTTTGTCGTAGACTTCCAGATTATAAGAGTTTAAAAGATCAATGGAGGCTAATAAGCTATGTGGTAACTCAACATTGTAGCAAAAATATTTTCAGTCTAAGAACATAGCTGAGTTCTATATAAAAATGATTTATTTTAGTTTAAAATATTCCCGCTGTGGTAAAACTGAAGGGGATTTTTACAGTTGAGCTCTATAACATAATATATTATACTAGCATTTGGAATAGGCAGCATTGGCTTAGTTAATACAGGAGGATGTTTACTAAGGTTAGCGGTTCAATACCCACTCCAGTTCAGTGCCAATGTGCCTTTGGGCAAGACACTTCACCCAACTTTGATTCAATGCATGTGGCACTGGCATTGAGTGCATTACTATTATTAATTATTTCCGCATCTCAAGTGCAGCTGTGCCTATAGAGCAGAGTCCCCAACTAAAATTGAATGGGGTCCACAATGTCGGTCAGCCAAACCATCTGGGATCCAAACAGCTTACATCGGTGGTACGCGGGCTCTTTCAAGTGGACTTCTTGCAGTTCAAGTATTGTTTTAGTTTCCTTGGTTTTACTAGAGGCACTTGAAGGATTTTAATTATTATTTATTTTATATAATTTTAGGAATCCTCTGGACCAGGGCCGCTGGCTATTTGAGTGGCCTAAGCAAAACTGCTTGGTGGTGCCCCCTCACCTCAAAACATATCCACCCCCCACCCTGTTATTACATTTTAAAATTATTTGTTTATGTGTTTGTATCTTATAAAGCAGAGGGTCTGCAACTTTAGTCAGGACGTCTGGGCTGGTGTTTTATATTCTATTAATTACAACCACACAAATGGAATGTGCTTTATGAACGGATCCAGCTTCCCGCGCTGCGTGTTGCGGTGCCGCGTATTGGATTAACGCCACTATACAGGCAACGTCTATTTTCAGTGACTCCTTGTGCTTATTTCTGTGAATATGAGGCCAATTGAAATAAAATAAATGCTGTTGTGTAGCTAAAGAACATCGTACCTGCAGCCTGCCCGGCTGCTGCGCCTCTATCCCATGAGAGAAAGAGGAGCACGGACGGACTCCAGTCCAGTTTAGAAAGGGAACAAAGTCATGTCTCTCAGCCTAAATATACAGCATAGTTTATTTCCAGGCCTATGTTGTTCATTATAGCTATGCAAATAGGCTACGAAAAGTCCCTCAATCACAATGACATGATCAGAGTTTGGTGCCCCCTCTCTCATTTGGTGCGCTACGGCTACTCACACACTCTCCATTGTACACGCATATGTGCTCATACACACACAGACGAAGCGCTGGAGTCGGCTGCACTGATCTATAAATGTATTTTACTCCGAACCTGACAGGCAGCCGCGTATAGGAGTAGGATAGGAGGTTAGTTTCAGGGGCGTCCGAGCGGACGAGAGTGGAACGAGAGGCTAGGTGAAGCAATATAGAAAAGTCAGTCTGTGCATCTTTACGCAGAGTAGGTTAAATATTGGGAAAGGCTTTGCGGTCCGGACAAAAGGTCATCGGGGTCCGGATCTGGACCGGAGTCCGGGGGTTGGGGACCCCTGCTCTAGTGATTGTAGGACCCGGATTCTTGACATTAAAAATCTAGGCATTTTTGAATATACTTAACTTTTACAAAACATTTTCAAACCTCATGTAAGGCATGTTAAGGCCTTTCTTTCTTAAAACGATAATTCCATATAAATTGCAGAAAGTTGGCCTGAGTTCGAGGTCCATCTGTACACTATTGCGTGAAGGTTGACATGAGTAACGGCCAATCATCAGTCACGTCAGCCCATATGGTAGACTATTGACCAATGTCTGCCTGCTTCAAAGATGCCCTTTCAAAGATAAGTATGTTTATATTGAAGACAGATTACCGCGAAAGTACTTTCTCACTGGCCAATCTGTACCACGTTACAGCAGTGTTAGAGCTGCCAATTGTGATCGAGCGTAGCAAACTTCCTAAGGTTTATTAAGGATGGAAGAGTTGGGTCTACTGGACTTGATCTTAAGTACCCTATGCGTGCAAAGCTAGCAGGTGGGTCAACCCAATCACTTCCTGGTATTCTTCTGAAATCCATCCTTTACAAAATATTTCCGTGGAAGCCCGCCTTGATGATTAAGTGTAGAAAACCATGTGGTGGCTATGCTGGCGGTTTTCACACCTGTTAGCAACATTAGCAGGGTTTGACAATAATGCTAGCCAGTTAGCAAAACACTAGTATATTTCAATTCAGTATAGGGCGCCCTACAAAACAAAATCCAACTGGCCATAGTGGCTAGTGAAAAATGTCACTAGCCACTTTGGCTAGCCACCTTGGCCAACTGGAGTTTTTTTTGGTTGGCCTATACTGTATTTGAACTTAAAAGTTTCTCCGTATGCAATGGTAAAGTATTGCCCGTAAATGAATATGGTTGTGTGATTGGTGTTTGGGGGTGGTTGGAGGGGCTGTAGACACAGACTGGCAGCCACCCCTCTATCAGTGTGCCCCAGAGCAGTTGTGGCTACACTAGCTTACCACCACCACCTGACAGAGGCATGGCTCTGACTGTCTTGGGCAATGGGGGTGAAGTGTCTTGCCCAGGGACACAACAACAGCATGCAACAGTAATATTAATGAAATGTAGAATCCTTTTGGCCAGCTCATACCACCATTTCTACCACAACATTTGAGCCTGTCCAATAAGCATGTACCTTTTCTCATCGTAAGCTGAATTATCACCCGTTTTTTAAAAAACTAGCACTTGATTAGACGCCTCTCCATCATGTGCGCCATTACCAGTCTGACCGGAGTGTGAGCTGACCTCCATCAGTCTGTTAGCTATCATTTCAAGACAGCTTTATCAAACAGTTTGTGCAGAAGAATGGGCCTTGTCAATGGGTGTGACGTGCCCCAGAAGACGGCTCTATGTCCGCCCTTAATTCCCTTACTCAGTCATTTGGGAGGAGGAGAATTACACCATGTATCATCCTGATAAGAAACCGTGCTCTCACCTTCATGAATTTGGACATGGTACATTTTAATATGCTAAGTGGGAGTGTGTCTCCGGGGTTAATATATAGGAGAGAGACCCTTTTGATTGGACTTATAGTTAATGATAAAGGCTAATCAAATTAAAGGGAATTAATTAGGATGATTGGATATTGTGATGCGGTGTGTTGGTGAGAGCACTGCAAACCAACATACACAAAGTTAGAGGTAAATCCAAAATGCTGCAAAATTTTGGGTACAACTTTTGAAGCTGTACTGTACAAATTCACGTATTCCAGGCACATTCATTCTTATAGAAAATGGTTGGTTCTTATGATTCAGGTTGAATTTTCAGAAGGCAGAACAAATAGACCACACAACAAAGAACTCTGGAAGCAAATTTATACTAGCTGTGCACGGCTGGTGTCTATTCACAGATTCTCCATCACCCAGTCAACTAAAGAATGTTCAGTAGACTTTCTGAAATGATTCTTGTTGACAATAGGAACTCCTGTAAAAGCATGCCATTCTGACCAGGCCACTGATTTGACAGTATGCCACAACAGCTCTCCCTTAGTTTTCAGTGATTTGAAATCTTCCGGCTGTATTCATTGGGAGGAATTTTCCACATCCCTTGTTTTGTTTCTAAATAGTGTTGTTTGACAAGCTCTCCTCTGCCCAGTTCTTTATAGTGGTTGGTATCTGGTCCTTCTTGGCCACATGTTGTATTTCACACTTGCACTGGCCTGTCTCACTATCACGCCTCTGTTGTGTTTCTTGCTATCTTGTTCTCCGGCTGATACCAGCTGAGCGGTCACAGTGTTAGCACTACTCAATATCTATTACAATTAGTTTTTGATTAAGGATCGCAGCACGGCTGTTTGAAGCCTTTAATGTTGTGTCAACTGGATGATGATGGAGAGAGGCGAGAGGACGCCTCCCAGTAACAAAGAGGCCAGTAAACGGCTCACAGTCAAGCATTTTATCTTCCTAATGGAAACCAGATGACCTTCCCTTTGCTTTTCCCTGGGTTTTTAATGTCCAGCTTTTTCTGCAGGAGATGACTCCCTCTTATGTAATTTATGCCACAGTCTCTGGCACCTTTTCTGCACCATTTCCTATTTTGGCTTTGGCCAATACGCTGTAACAACTGACAAGTTAATCTAACTCAAATAAACTGGGGAAACTGACTGCCACAAATGGTTTAGGTTTATTTAAGACCTCAGAACCACAAAAGAGGTGCACTATATCAAATCAATAGTTAACAATTTGACTTTTTATGACCCTGCACTTTTCAAATGCACAACTATGTAATGTATCGTGCTTTAACCTGTACTTTTAAAGCCCCTGGTTATTTTTACACGTTATGAAAAGCACACAATGCTAATTTTACAGCTTTTTACAAATTGCACATTCGGTGATTGCAAGAAACAGTCTCTGTTTATCCCAGTAGATATCTGAACACCACAACACTCATTAGTGGTCAGGTTTTTTGTTCCCTGATATGTTGCAAAAAAACTCCCACCACACAATGTCCTCGTCATATGTCTGTATAAAAGAAGATCTATTAGGGAAGACTGATATTTTGGCCACATGTAATGACATGCTTTGATTACATTATATTTTAATATACCCTTCCAGACTAAATTTATCCCAGCTTGGGAGAGGGACAAAGAAAAGACACTTGCTTGTGACCCTTTTGTGGCTGAATAATGATCTACTACATGACTAAGTCTGTTTAGTCTGACTCTCATATTGAATAACCAGCTTGTTAGTAATACATTTAATAACACAACAACAATTGCATAAATCAGCTGAGTAATGGGACTTTCCCCTGTAGTTATTCTTATCCTGACACACATCACATAGTTATGCAGTTACTTTTCCTCAATACAGTAAATGTGAATTCTTTGCATACTGTTAGCCCGAGCTGGAGACTGTGAACTCTCTCTGTCGCGCTCCCAAACATGAACCAGATAAAAAAAAGCTCCTGGCATGCAGCGCGGCCTGATAAGTCGCAGCTTGTGTGTCGTTTTGTTTAGTTTACTTAATCTCGGCGCTGGAAGTGACCTTATGAACTTGATATTTTTCGCTCTCAGCAATTCATTTTTACCCGTACAATACCTGCATCAAAATTTGGATTTGAAAATCACGCCTGGCCCGCCTTGCTCTACTGCCTTCAGACGTTTCAGGGTCAAAGATCGCTGTCCCAGAACAATTACATTTAGTCCTTTAGCAGCGAGCACCAGCCCCGCTTTCATCTGACATGCTTTTGTGCAAACATGGCCTCTCACCCGGCCAACCTTGGCTTAATCATTACCGTGACCCGTTTATCAGATTGTCATGCAGGTAACCATTAATAAGTGTTTACTTCCAGATGACCTCTGCCAAATGTGCATAGCGCCTTTGGACCGCAAATGTCGCTTTATCAAAAAGTGCTGGCTTGATTTTTTTTCTCCATTGTAGCTCTTGGACCTAATGACGATTTAAGGCTTTAGAAATTGCACTTCATTTGACATTTTGACAACAAGCTACCTATTAGGAAAGTGTGCCATGTTGGTGCCAGGGGTTCAGTTCTTTGATATAGTGGCAAAAACTCACTGTAGTGCCAGCCCCAAGCCTGGATATATTATTACACTGACCCATAGCTGTTACTGTGCTTTTTACCCCTATACATTGTGCATCAAATTTTGGCTCATAAATGTGGACCACAAGCTCACTGTAAGAAAAGTGGTTATATTTTCCCTATAGCCACTCCCCATATAGTGCCTGTCCCAAGCCTGGATAAATCATTACCCTGGCCCATGGTTGTAACTATGCTTTTTGCCCCTTTTACATTGTGCATCGAATTTTGGCTCATAAATGTGGACAACAAGCTCCCTGTACGCAAAGTGGTTACATTTTCTCTATATAGTGCCTGTCCCAAGCCTGGATAAATGGCTGCTGGATAATCCCTTGTTAAGGTTCATCCACCTTCATTTGGATGAATGAAGGTTAAAAAAGCTGTGGTTTTCAGTGGGAATTCCAGTCAACATTGTTGCTTTCACACAGTGCAGTGCAGTGGCGAGGTGAGGTAGTTTTGAACTTATTCAAGTTACCGCTATGATCACAGCCTTGTATATAATGGAAAAAATAATTAGTCACGAATGGCCAGGCTAGATAAATTCAGAAGGTGGCTGTCAGGAAGGGCATCTGACATAAAGGTCTTAGTGGAAAATTACAATTGAACCTGTGATATTGATACCAAAATATACCACACTGATTAAAATGTAGTTACAATAAAGTCTTAATACATTTTTCACCAAGAGATGGAGAAATTCAGGGAGCTTAATTCACCCCACAGCAACTATTTCCCAATGCCGTGCTAATACTTTTTAATTATTATTGTATAGTATAGTTTGGAATATTTTTTTTTGTTTTCCATACGCTGCCAGCCTTATATGGTATATCGTTTATTCACTTTCTACCAGCTATTCTCGTTGGCCTAATTCTTTTTCAATTTTTTTCACCGTGCACTTGTCACCAACAATACCTTTAAGCTAAAACCCCAGATTTATAGATTTTCTTTCAATTTGTTTTCAATCTTCCTTCAAAACAGGTCGTGCGTGGTTCACTCAAAGGTCTGGGATGGCTGTTATTACCTATTATTTTGTTACTTATTACTTGGAGCAACAAAATGACTATAGCTGAGATTTCTATTGCTTTTTTTTTTTCTCACTGCAATCCTTCAGTTTTCCCCTGACCAACCGGCACAAGTCTCGCCTGATGCTCGATGATAACTCGTTGGTTGTCTTCCGCGGTGCGAAGGGTAATATATAGCCCAGAGGTGTCCTGACATAGTTATATCTGTTGGTGTCCTCGAAAAGACAAGGAGAGTCAATTACGACGGTGGAAAGGAGCGTTGGCGCGGGTGGCAGCTCCCCGCGCAGACTGCCGTGATAAATAACAGCTGACCTCACCGCGGGAAGGCGGGCGGGCTCTGCGTCGGCCCCGGCATCAAGACTGAACCGCGAAGAGAGAGGAGAAGGCGGAATGTGGGGCACTATGAGGAGGAGATACATGGAGGACAGGGGACGTCTCAATGTACTGTCAAGGTATACTAGAGATATGAAAGTTGACGGAGTTTGGGGTTGGGTTGAAATATAAAATAATAAAAATGGATTAGCTTTCTTTAAGGGCAACATTTTGATTTCATTATTGGTGACGGAAGCGTGGCTGCCATTGTGCACCTAAGGCCCCCTAACGACTACCAAACACCAATCACACAACCACATTCATAGGCAATGTGGGTTAAGTGTCTTGCCCAGGGACACAATGACAGTGGACTTGGACGGGAACTCAAAGCTGTTACCCTCTGGTTGCAGGGCAAGCACCTACCCACTGTGCCATTGCCACATACTGTATACATCAATCAGTATGCTATGCAAATGAGTTGGGTAAGCATTTCCTTTTAGTCTCGAAGATATTTATCCATAATGTCCATCCACTCCACATGCCAGTCCCAAGCCCAGATAAATCAAGAAAGCTCCATCTACATCAAGCAATCTTAAGTTTAACTTTCGTCATCACTGATTGAATTTGTCATTTATACGCTCACAAAATACCAGGACTTTTTGCATCGAAAAACAATATGGGATATATCTGAAGAATCCGCTAGACCTGTCATGAAACATCGTCTGGGTGCTTTATGGCAACAATCTGAAAGTTCTCTGGAGGGGGTGGGGGAGTGTGGAAGACCCCGCTGTTCTTCATACCTGTTCCTGACAAGAAAAACAAAGCATCCCCACACTGTCCGCCGCAGACATAAAGCAGCAGGTTGGTCAGCCCCGGGATCTCCTATCGCGCTGGGCTGACTGTAATCTTTGTTGACAGAAAGCAAGCACCGCATCAGGTCACTTTCTATGTCTACCAGTAATGCACCTTCGCAGTCCTGTGAAACCTGCAGAGATGAGGCGGAGAACTGCCCGTGCTACCAGTCGTGAACAGACTAGAGATTGGAGCAAGAAAGGCTGACAGAAGCAAGGTGAAGTTAGTAGTGGATTGTGGGTTTATGTCTGGAAGGGGCATTGTAGGCCATGGGATGATATTGTAGACAGAACAACAATTCACACGCGTTGATTCACTATGAGGCAATTTAGAGTGACCAGGTCTTTTGAATGGAAAAAAAAAATCTGTAGACAACCCGCGGTAACATGGGAAGGACCTGCAAACTCCACTACTACACACCTGCTCTTACATCAGTGATTCAGTGATTCTGGGTCAGGACCTAAAACTGAGATTTTTGATGGGTCACCAAAAATGTTCAGTTCAAGAAAAAATGCTTTGGTATTTTCATAAGCATAATCAAACGAACAATAAAAGAAACAAAACAAAAATACCATTAAATAAAAAGTAAAGGATATATTAAAAATTGTTAGAACATCAAAAACACACAATTTATTAAAATGACCTAATTGTGCCAGACCAAAACGTTGAATAATATGGCCCAACAAAATCCCCCAAAAGTTTGAGAACTACTTTTTTATATACATTATAATGTTAGATGGGGTGGCAGGTCATCCACTAATTTTAAGCTTGGCAGTTTGATCCTCATTCCAATTTGTTCATTCTGTTGTGTCCTTGGGCACATCACCCACTTTGCCTGAATGTATGAACATGTCTGTGTTATTGTTGTAGTTTGGTTTAGTCGGAAAGTCTGTAGCTACATTAATAATGCTTAATTACTGTCAGTCCGCCCCAGGGCAGCAGTGGCTACAGAGTTGGTTTACCATGACTGTAGAGTAAATGAATATTGCACTTAATGCTGTAGTCTGTAACTTTCCTAAAATATGAAAAAGTTCAAAATAAAAATTGTAAAAAGACTTAAAATTGACTGTCTGGCCCAGTTATATGATGTAAAGTCTGCAATCAGTTGAGGCCAGGGGAGGGGCTAAAAGGAAACTCAAATATGATTGGTCAAAGTAGTACCCCACCAACTGTAAATTGCCAAAACCATCTTAATTTTCAATATTTTGTGGTTAATATTAATTTCTCCATTGAAATGGATTATGATTTTGCCTCCAGTTGCCTCCATTCTCGAATTAAGAATGTTTTGTTTACAAACTTTTAATGGGTATATAAGAAAGGAGTTAGTCGCGACTCAATAGGCTAGACCAAGATACCAACTTTGCCACAAGAAAGAAATACAATCTAAAAGGCTTCTAATTGGGTGGAACTGTAAATGAACTATGTGACTTATAATATTGTGTCTTCTGCTCTTACTGAATGTTTGAATCTTTCTGGGAATAAGAAAATGACTCTGTTGTGGTGGACATTTCACAATAACTCCCCATTTGTTGTGGTTGTTAGTCGTGATTACTATCAAGGCTGGGTCAGTAGAGAAAGCTAACCACATACATTCAATAAAGCATGCTGGACATACTTGAGCAAACCAAATTGTTTTCCAATAGCTAAGATTTCAGGCACCAAGATCAATTTGTCTTTGTTTAGGAGCAGGTATTTTGTTCAGCCTAAGAACAATTTGAGGTCAATGTGTGCAACTTTAATGATATCGGCGAAACGCAAGAATCACGTTCGGCGATATTATGGTTTCATGTCCGTCCGCGTCCGCAGATTGGCCGTGTGACCGCGATAACTCAAAAACGAAATGCCTGATCACTTTGAAACTTTGCAGATACTTAGACCCTATAAGGACGCCGAATTGTATCGATTTGGGTACATCTGCGATGAATAGTAATTAAGTAATTAATTAATTAAGGATTAAATTTGTAA
>JAVQKG010439639.1:0-11884 GCA_036025885.1 Hypseleotris bucephala | reverse complement strand
GCATTCTTCACACACATCCTGACAAATCACAAAAGTCACCCAAACAATATGATGCCAGTAACCTCAACAGCGCCACCTAGGGACTGAATGAAGCGTATACTGTTGTTGTGTCCCTGGGCAAGACACTTAACCCACCTTACCTATGAATGAGTGTGTTAGTGTGCCTGTATGAATGTGGTGGTCAGAAGAGGCAGTAGGCGCAGAATGGCAGCCACACTTCCACCACCTCCTCCGCCATAAGGCAGTTGGTCTTATAGCAGTTGACGCAGACGCATGGGGTGTTTCGCCGATATACATTTGCTGTCGTTTTCGACAGCCTGGGTCTAGTTTTGCTATTATTTTGGGGGTCCCGGTCTGAAAAGGTTGAGAACCACTGATCCAGATCATTCTAAAAATTAGACTCCCTTTTTTTTTTCTTTCACCGTGATCCACATTTTCACAGAAGCTTGTTACAATTCAACCTAACTCTGTCTCTCCATTAAGCCGCTCCACCGTAACCACCGCTGCGGGCTTATTGCACTCTACACTGGCTCTCCGGTCTATGCTAGGGACTTACAGGCACAGTGGCGGGGATCTCAAAATGCACCCTGCCCTGCCCTCCTACGGCGAGCTCTCCAGTGGCACCGAAAAGAGGACGCTTAAATAAAGGGCTGTAAAAATGGGTTGTGCTGAAGTTGGGCCCTCTGGCAGTCCTGCGCACGTAACTGCAGAGGTTAGGCTTGTAGAGGCTGACTACAGAGGGGCTATAGGAGTGAGTGATAGAGAGATATGGTTAACTGGACATTGGCCCAAAGTTGTAATGGATGAAAGCTGATACATTTTCTGTGATAAAGTACAATACTGCAGTACAATTCCACAGGGAAAGTGACCAGTCCAGCAAATCAAAATAGCACAAAAACAGAATTGTAAGAAAAATATTTTAGCTACATCAACTTACCTTGGAATTTCTATATGGTATTTTTTTGCTGTATAAAATGACCATCAAATACGCTTTTTAATAGTTTATGTTAAAATTGCATTGTGTCAGAGAGTTACGTACATGAGGATTTTGTAAAGGTAAGAATTTGGACAAACTATTGCTGAACTTTTCTGACATTGAGTCAAAAAAGCTTATTTTCAAACTCTGCCAGTGTAAACACAAATGTATTATTTCTCAAGGCTGCATTGCTTATGTCCCTTGACAGGGGAGTTTGCATGCATTCATATGTGCTGTTGTTTCTGTACCTGCGATGTTTCTTGAGAAGTAATCTGTCCAGAAGGCTAAGGTTGTGTTGTGAAAACTCCACCTTGACAGGCTCTCTCCTCCCAGCACCTCCTCCACCCGGAGAGAGGTCAGCCTGGGTCAGCACGTCGGACACTGTCGCTGCACAAAGTTAAGAAAACACTTGTGTTATACAGTAAGTACGAAAGGGCACAAAGGTGTAGCCCAGAGGACAAGACAGTCCAGGTGAAGGGAGAAGAAGTCAGAATAAATTCAATATCTTCACTACCACATTTTGGGAGGTGTAAAGACACCTTGTCACAACAAGATCCTATGGGATTACAAAACATGTACAACAACAAGACACAAGGAGAAAGAGGACAATACACACTGGGTATAATGTTATGTTGCAACCATATCAATATCTACAACAAATGGTCTTAAAAAGAGAAAATGTCAAGTGAGTGTCAGTGGTACAAAATACTTTGATCAGAAACACGTGTCCACAGTATGTATGCAAAAGACTATCTCTATACACACAACCACGCCTCTGGTTATAAGTCTAACTTCAAAACCAAGCATCCTAATTGATTAATTAAGGGACAAAAAACTGTTGTTGGTTGCAGGCAGGCTAAACTGATGCAGGATTTACAGAGAAAAAAATGTAATTTTTACCTAACACGGAAAATAAAAATTACAAAAACAGGAAAGCTCAAATGCACTTTTTAAAAAATATATTTTTATACATTTTCCGGTTTTATTGATAGGACAGTAGACAGTCGTGAGCTCGAATCCGGCTCACGACTGAGACGAGCACTGTAGGCTCTGAATATGGGCCGCACGCTCTACGGACTGATCTAAACCAGGCCGAAACTCACATGCACTTTAAACAATTTCCCCCATTTTCGACACATTCATAAAATTCTAAAAGTATCAGGATTAGGAAAGCCTACACACAAGACAGACAGAGAAAGTGGAGGAGAGAGGTAAAGAAAGGCACAATGTTATGATTGTACTCCAGACACTTTTTGGCAAGTCCACGGTGGCAGCTTTTAAATTGGGCCCTGGCGCCATTGGCCTGACAGAAATAATTAGGGCTGGAGGGTCTAGCAGCAATTTGCAGAGCTCCACAAAAAAAAAAAAAAAAGAGCGCAAGAGATTGTCCAAGCAGTAAACCAAGAGAGAAATAGGAAGGAGGACACACAACCTGGAATAATGGCACTAATAACACACACAAACCAACATGGCCGCACACGTGTAAGTAAAAAAAGTGTTGAAAAGCAGAAAAATTGCGGGCTACACACACGAGGCGAGGCGATTAGCACAGAGCTGAGAAGTAAGGCCACACAGAACGCAACTCTCATTATCTCAATATGTAACCGCCAAGGATTACTCTTCTTCTACTGCAGCGGTAAGCACTTTTGCTATAAGGCCTTAACCGATCAGAGACGGGGGAAAAAAGTGGGAATTTGCAAAGAAGATTGGGAGGAAAAATAGGACAAAAATAGGACGAAGTGAAGTCAAATATTTGCTGTAAGTGTGATTTGACTGTTTAATTTACCAGGGCGAATAGGGGTCCACATGGCTTCCTTGGTTGTGGTTTTGTCAGCTGCACGCCATTCTCGTAAAGCTTCCTGGAAAGATTGGGCAGATTCTTTCTCGTCATATGCGCCGGACAAAAGTGAAGGCTCTTTTTCATAGGAGTCCGAAGAGTTGGTTTTGTCATGACGGACAACTAAAATCTACAAAGAAACAAAAAAACGGATTAGAAAACAATTACATAACATTATGAAGGGGAGGATTAAAGTAAAATAATAAATATGACAGATTACCTACTAGGGATGCACCGATACCACATTTTTGCAAACCATGTACGAGTACGAGTACTTGCTCTTGAGTACTCACCGATACCGATACCAAGTACTTATTAATAACAACACAATTTATCTGGCCCCATCATCAACATTAATACTATGTAAGAAAAAGAAGCAGAATGAATAATATTTCAGTGACATTCATTTTTTAAACTCCATGTATTTTTTATTATACTTTTTTTTTTTTTTTGTGGGGCTTTCCTCGTGCCCCCCTAGTGCCCTATGGGCCGTCTGCTCTGTTTGTATCGCCCCTGTCCCAGTGCACACGAGTCCAGGGCATAGCCTTCAAAGCCTGACTCACTCTCAGTCATCTTAGTGAGCTGTTGGGACAGTGGTGATTGAAATGACGACAAAAGCTTTATACAGGACATTTAAACTAATGTTTAGTGATGTTTTTATGACAACACTGCAAATATTTAGAGTAAAAAACGAGGGGCATGCATGGTGCATGTCGGAGGAGGCGATGTTAGCGCTATTAGCGCTATTTTGTCAAATAAAAACTAATTTGAAGATTGGGAACTGTAGAACGCTGTTATGTACATGTCACGGTCCCTACTTATTTATGTGATTCTCCTCGCCCATGTCTGTTGCAAAGGAACGCAGCAAGTAGCCTGCTCTTTCCCTAAGCGCACACGGGTGATCGGTGAGATTGTCTGGAGTAGTATATTTCCAAGTCTCTCTTCTGCTCAGTGAGAGACTGATGCATGTAGTCCCAATGCAATTACTTCATTTCTCCTTACTTTTGTTATTATCATTCTCTCTGCATTAGCCCCACAGCTGACTTAGCTCATTCTCAGATAGAGGCAGATTCACGCTGACATATCAGTGCGTGGTATCGGTGCGTGGTATCGGGGTACTTTTTATGAGTACAAGTACTTCACAGGGACCTGGTATCGGAGCCGATACCCGATACTGGTATCGGTGCATCCCTATTACCTACTTTACCTCATTGAACAGGGTCAGATAAAGCATTTCTTTAATTTCTAAACTTATTTTTATTTTAGGAAAGTTACAGACTACACCTTTAAAGCAAAACAGTTGCTTCTTCTTCTTCCTCTTTTTAGCCAACATTTAAATTTTCATTTCTCAGTTACAGATAGGATTTGTGTGGCCATACCCTCAACGAATGATGCATTGAACTAAGCTGCGCATGTATCCTGCACTTTAAAAGAACGTTCTTTTCTTGGCTAATTTCTCCACGTATTACAGTTTGTTTTACTTCCGCAGTACACTTTCTAGAATGTTTTAGAATGTTTACAAATACAAGAAGGGTCTACATTAAATATTAAGCTTAATCGCTGTGATAGAATAAATTTGACTTTGAACAATGGTGATGATAACTCTGGGCAAAATACAGGCAGTTAGTGTTCCTTTGTTGTTGTAGGAGGGGCTTGAGAATGCTCCTGTGGTACAATTTAATAAGTGTTTAATGAGTGTTTGAATGTTCTTGCGATTCTGAACTAATTTTAAACTTATAATAGCATCATGTCTGTCATGTCTAAGAATACTTCAAAACCCTCAATATAAACTGTAAACTGTAGGTGCTAATGTTTGATGATGTCCTTTGACACGCATCAAAGTTTGTGTTACAGGAGACGTGAACTGTCAAATTTGAAAAGTTTTGTCTAGGAAAAAAAATCTATTAGAACAAAGGAATTACAATAGGGGGCGTGAGGTGACAGCCAGGTGTCTAACAATACACAGATTTGGTAGACTTCTGATGGATTTGAAATAAAGAGTAAAAAGTGTCTAGTGCAGAGTTTAAAACTATTGACAACTCTCAATTAAGGAACTTCTATCCCAATGGAACTTGAGATGATAAAAATACGATAAATTATTCTGAAAACTCACAAAAAAGTCTTGTTCAGATTGTTATTAAATGTAAAATTAGGATTATCATCACCATTAGTAATATTTTGATAGATTTTTTTTGTGTGCCCTGCTAAAAACGATTGACAATCACAGTTTTAGACCATCAATAAGGATAATCAGTTCTATTTTATTCAAACTATTCCTATTCATGTTCTGGTTTATTCATAAGTGAACATAAAACAGTAAAACAGTCATAAGCATGCCCATTTTCTCTACAGGTTCTAATACACATTTCTGTCTTGTCGCTAACAGTTGACCGCAGCTGTTTGAATTGCTGCTGGGGTGAACAGAGCTAACCACGCTGTGTTCTATGAAGAGCCTGAAATGTCAATGTAACATTTTTTAGCCGGACCTGTCGGGAGCCATTTTGTAGTGTAAAGGTACAGACGGTTTACAAGCCTGCCTGTAGATATGGCCTGTGGATATAACGTCAATTAGGGTTTGTTCTGGGGTCTTTTCTTTTGACTCTCGGGGAGCGGAGGTAACACTCGAGCAGCGCCCGGGCCTCGTCTGACATATTTCTGCTCTGTGGTCACAGCACGCCGGACATAAATGGACCGAACCCGAGGGCTATGGGCATCAATATCTGTTTAGAAAATATCCTCAAAGAGTCTGAGTGAAGGGCAATAGGAAGTGGAATAATACATACAAAACTTGATGACATATATTAAACCAGATAGAGGGAACCAGGAGTTTTACATGCAGATCTTTAGCCCCTCACTTGCGACTCTTGGCTGCATCTATCATCTGGTTTTGTGTCTTAGGATATTGTGACATAAATTTTTGGTGAAGACTCCACTTAGGTCTGATTTAGGCTGCATATCAAGCTGATTGTACCCCACTAAATCTTAGCAGGCAATGCATTTTTTTTGTCCATTAAAATTGGTTTCGGCTCTTCACACATGCACATCTGAAGTAGACCATGCTGTATTAGCCACTTTCCTTGTTTGAAACGTAAGCAATAAATTCAATGTCTTAGAAAGTGATTCTGAAACTTTTCACACCAAGTACCACTTTAGAAAATATTTGGTGTAACAAGTACCAACTAGAACTAACCCACTTCTAAACCAAGACTACATTAGGGCTTAATTGGGTGGACTAAACTAGGTCTAAATCATGTCCAAACTAGAGGTAAACATAAAGCATGACTACATGACAGTACAAAACATGTCTACATGAGGACTAAACTAGGACTAAGAAGGACAAAACCAGTCCAAGTACCACCAGAGAGAGCCCATGTACCCATACCACAGAGAAAGAAACTAAAAGCTTTACTAAAAGCTATAACTTTAGTGGAAACTTTTATGTAATATTAGTATTCTGTGCTAGTGATTTAATCCAGTGTAACTTCGAGTGTTGAGCTTTGTGCCGAAATAGACAAAATGAATAGCACATACAACACAGTTCAACAATAAAGTGTGTGACAGAGACCAACAGTTTAAATTGTAGCACCTGGCTGGAGTGGTTGTGTATTTGCATATGTCGAGCGGCGCCAGCATTTTCAGTCCTCTGATCTCCAAATGAGTCGGACAAGGCGGCGTGATTGGGTTCGGAATTGGGCCGTGGATTAGGACTTGAAAAGGTAGCGGGATAGACACTGGGATTAGCCTGAGTCTGGAGGCAGCTGACAACATCTCCAGTGATCACATGGGTCTGTAGCTGCGTCTGCAAAAGAGAGGGACAAGACTGGGAGATTAGGACTACTGTTTTGCTGCAGTTTATAGTGGGAAATTGTGAAATGTACAAAACAAAATTGCACTGGGGTTAATTAAGTCAGCTGTTTGATGGTCATATTTCTTTAAATGTAATGAATAGATAAGGTACATAAGTAAAATAAACAATATTACATAACAGTGCTGAATATTATAATGCTGAAAATTCAATGTTGTAAGTTCAAATGAGCGTATTATAAGTAGTTCTTTAGTTAAAAAACGAATGCTTCAAAATTAAAGACAAAAACTAAAGAAGGACTAAAAGACCAACTAAGGGTTGATCTCGGCTAAAAAATAAATTCTGTCTAAGTACTGTTTGTTAGATTTAAGGCTTAGGTGTTTTTGCCTCACTATAGGTAAAGGTCATGGGTAAATAATCTAGAAAATTGCAACCAAAAATCCCACAGTAGCACAGAGAAAACATACAAGAAATCCCCAACCTCCTCGCTGGGGAGGCACTAAACTTCAAAATCTTGAAAATGTTACAATGATGACAGTAATATAAATATGCTACATGAGACACTATAGTCTACAATAGATATTTTATGTGGCTTCAAACCCAGACCATGACATAAAGCACTTCTGGTTAGACAAATAGCACTCGAATATGACACCGTGATTCAGACCAGCAGCAATATCTCAGACAACACTTGACGAGGGTGAGTACTTCTGTCACTTTATGATCCACAGTTCAATTCTGACAAAACACAAGAGGCTGTTCTGGTATGTGACCGGCAGTAAGAAAAAATAAGGTTTGTAAAGCGGAATTCTGTAGTGGCCACTTTATTAGGTACATATTTTTATATTAGGCATATTTATCACATTGAAGCCAGTCAGTATGTAGAGGGGGATCATACTTTCAATGTGACATGGTTTGATAAAGATACACTATCTAGGGGGAGGCAGTTCTACGGGTGGGCGATATGGTAAAAATATAATATTACAATTTTGCTTTGGCTCACTTGTAACCACTTGTTACATCAAGGTCCAAATGCCTGTGTCAAGACAAAATACAAAGCAAGTGGAACACAGCAGCAGACCACTTTATTAGAAACAATGTCTACATAGATGTACACGGTGCAAATCAGCAGAAAAAATACTGGCTGTCCCCTGCAATCTCTAGATAGAAGATATTGCAAACTCCAGATGTCTCAACAGGGCTAAGAAAATCCTAAAAGGCGACACTCAGCCAGGACACGAACTGTTTGCCCTCTTGCCCTTGGGAAAAAAATGCTAGTTTAGAATCTCAATACATGTTCTTGTAGGTTGACACTAATATCACTTGAACTTTATTACTACTACTACTACTTACTTAATACAATACATTTTATAAGGTCTGCAACGGCACTGAGATGCAAATAAATGACGATTATTGCAATGAACGATTATCACGATGTTACAAAATAGCCACGATCAATTAATTGTCAGTGTTTTTGTTGCAATAAACGATATCGTATTTTCATTGCACTTTGTCTCATCTTATTAACATTCACTTCCTTAACTTTGTTCTTGCAATTTTTGTAATTCCAGTGTGTAGTATTAAAACAGCTTATTGAACACACATTACACATTTGGTCCTTTTAAAAGTTTGGTAACTGCACATTAAGATACTGCAGTAAAAACATGCATTGAGGATGATGTCTCAGAGCAACCTTGAACATGTGAAAGAAACGCTTGTCAATTTAAAAAATACATTCTGTTCTCTTCCCAAGGTGGTTTGACCTTGTGCAAAACTAGAGCTATTTGCCACAAGTATTCAAATGTCCAAGGTTTGTTAGGTAACTGAGGCGATGTGCTGTGGGCCTACACGCTGAAATGATGAAATTAATATCCATTTTTCCCTCATTTTGTCTCTCACATTCATTCCAAGGCAAATGAAACAGGATTAGCAGAGATAGAGAGATGCCTGCGTCAGCTGGGTATAATCCCCGGCTCTTAATGTCCTGCCAGAATACACAGTTTGGTGTGGGACTAAATGAAAGTGTGTGGAGTTGTGTTAGTCTTTGTGTATGTGTGTGTGTGTGTGTGTGTGTGATTGTGTGAGTGAATGAAAGTGTGTGAGAAGATAAAATAAAATGAGCACACAAAAAGTGGAGTGTAGAGTGGATGATTGGCAGGTAGTGGTAGCGTATATGCAGAATTCTAACTAAATAAGTTAAATAAAGAGAGAAAATCAAATGCAGGCCTCAAGTGACCAAAATATCAAAATAACACAATGGCGTATAGAAGACATTATAGATAGAAATATGTACACAGACCTAAAACTGAACCAGGGATCTTGTTGAGGGGGTTATCCACGAATTATGTGTTATTGTGGCTTAATTAAATAGAAAACATGAACAATATAAGTGATAAACTTGCATCACATCATAAGCATAAGCATGGTGGGGTCACAAAGCCCTCCAATTCAGTGGCCCAAAATGTGTTTTTGTTGGTATAAACTACTAGCTTTTGTGTTGAAATGGTGGCCCACAACTGGAGCTTTATATGGAGAAAAACAATAAGATGAAGAATTGTGTACCTGTATTTAACCATAATATGTGAAGCTAGGCCATTCCACTCATAACCTTCTATAACTAAAAGCTCAATGGAGAGAAGAATGGTACAGTTTTATGTGTACACATTTCTAATACAATGATTAAACTGTGCTGCTATGTGTTGGTATTACATTATATTTGCTCCCAGTAGTGAAGCTCATAACATTTAGCTGTTAGCAGTCTACAGTAGAAATGTAACCACAGCTGCCTCCTGCTCTGTGTACACATGGGCTCAGTTGGACATCACAGAGCGGCAAGAGTAAAGACTATTTCTGGGCCTATTCAACACATTTGGAGCCTTGAGTTCACAAATGTATTGAAGTTTTAAGGATATTCAACTATGTTCTTCTATCACTTTAGACGAGTGGATACATGCCTGTCTGATCTTGATGCGTGCGGTCAATTCTGGTGACGAGAGGTTTTAATGTGTTAGCAATTAGCTCCTCCAATGTATTCCTATGAGGCCAGCTACAACTACAACTTAGAAGCGACTAAGCTCATCCACGTTTTCCCTATTTA
Source organism: Hypseleotris bucephala (assembly GCA_036025885.1). NCBI lineage: Eukaryota > Metazoa > Chordata > Actinopteri > Gobiiformes > Eleotridae > Hypseleotris > Hypseleotris bucephala. The sequence continues at coordinate 2,169 of JAVQKG010439639.1, read as the reverse complement.
AATCCGGGTACATGACATTACATGACCCGTATTTAAATAGGGAAAACGTGGAAGAGCTTGGTCGCTTCTAAGTTCTTCTAACTTGTTGGCCTCATAAGAATACATAGGAGAAGCTAAATGCTAACTCATTAAAACCTCTCGTCACAAAAACTGACCGCACGCATCAAGATGAGACAAGTATGTTTCCACTCGTCTAAAGTGATAGAAGAACATAGTTGAATATGGAAAAACGGGGATGTGTTCCTTTAAGAGCTCTGCTTTTCCTACCATTATAGGGCTAGGCATGTTGACGTGCTATTATGGTTTTATTTCAATGTACAGTAGTTCAGCAAAAGAGCGGGGAGAGTAAGCTTTCCCCGCTGCTGTACATGCTCAACACATACTCTCATCCATGCTGCTGTCCAGTGCGCTTTGGGACCTGTCAGCTCTGAGAAGACTGAACCAGTGTGCTCTCATGCAATCCTGTGTCCCGTGTCTGACCCTGTGCCATAGACCACCATACATGTTTTACTGAACAGCGAGTTCAGCGTTAGTTTCAAAAAAATTAACACTATTGGCCGACAGAGCTGTCAATCAAATGCCGCTGTCGTATATCGGTAAACAGAAACCATTACAGACATGGAGTTTATCTAGGACCTGCTTTTCAAAGTTGGAGAGATCTGTTTGTTCTTAAAGGATTATTTAAAGTAGGGACAGGTAAGAGTCTGAATTCAGTGTAACATGTGAATAATGCAGTGGGATGATTTGTATTATATTAGAAAATGTAGCCTTATCAATGTAGCATCTCGGCTAGCGTTAGCACGGCTATTTTACATGATATAAACAAACATATTGTTGCCGACGGGGTTGAGTTGACACCGGAACATTCTCTCAATCTCAATCCTCCCACAACTGTGTTTTTATAGTTTTTTTGTGCTATTTGTCTGTGTAAGGCAACATAGCCAGTGCCTGAATAGTTACTGTACATTTATCCATGGTTCACAAAGTCAGGGGGGAGAACAACCCAAGGGGAAGAACAGACAGACTTCACTCAGATCAATTGACCAGAGAATCCAACCTACAACCTCCTATAAACTCTATGTTATAAACTCCATAATATTGGCAGCCATTAGTCCATTGCCAGTGGGTGCATCTCTTATTCAAAAGTGCATATTAACCTTCCTGTTCATAAAGTTTAGATGATTCTTAAAGTCTTATTTCCTGTAACAAAATGCTATTAGGCAAAATCAAGGTCTCGGTCTTTTTCTTTGCAGATTTGTGAGACTTTCTTGTATAACTCTTGTAGATTTAACTAAAGCGAGTTGATTTAATTAAACTTGACCTGCAGTTTTGTCTCTCTGTCTTACTGCCTCGGGTTTATTCACTCTGGTTCCTGTTTTGTATTGACGCACGGTGACGAAAACGCTCTATTATGATCAAAGCTTTTTATAATGAGCAACATCTAGACAGGACCACTTCAAAACCTCATTGTAGCATTCTTCTGTGCAAGTATTTTGTTTTGGGATCGCAGAGAAGTGAGGGCTCGGAAGCAATGCAAGTACAAAAAAAAAAAAGATGAAAGATTAGATGCAAGAAATGCAAAGTAGGGAAGAAATGGGGAGGAGAATAGGATCTGAGGAGACATTATTGAAAGTGTGTGAGAGACAGACACACCTAATGGACTCGGATCAAGTTCACCTGAATGGGGATGAGTGTGTGGAACTTCAGTGCCCCCTTCTGATGGAATTTGGAAAAGCACCCGATGCAGTAGTCCTCAGAGCATTCAGCACATTTCTGCAAGACACACAGGGAAGAGGGAAATGGGTTTGTAGGAATCTGGAAAATCAGGTTTTAGAGTACAAGAAGATATCAAAGCTGTAGTCTGAGGTAAGACATTGCTGAAATGTTTAAAAAATGCTTGGCCAAATATAAGTTAAGTTTTTTGTCCTTCCCCTGGCTCTAGAGTAACATCAAATCAGAGTTTGGGTAGGCTGTCACATCACTCATACACTCATACCTAACTACTGTTAGGTATAGGTCAAAAGCATATAGCCCACATATTGTAATTTGTTGCTGCTGTAGAGGCCAGGGAATTGATAAAAGGTAAATAATAATTATGACAGACAGGGCCAGATAGTCAATTTAAGCTTTTTTTTCTAGGCAAGTTCCTATTTTTAGAAGACCTCCAGA
>JAVQKG010439575.1:0-19480 GCA_036025885.1 Hypseleotris bucephala | reverse complement strand
TCGGGTTAAGTGTCTTGCCCAGGGACACAACGACAGTATGCGCTCAGGCGGGGATTCGAACCGGCGACCCTCCGGTTGCAGGGCGAACACCTTACCCACTGCGCCACTGCCGCCCCTATCTCTCTTCCTGCACTTTGCCACACACAGCCCCTGGTGTACAGGGCTTTTGGGCTGCATCCACCATTAAAGTTTAATTATTAATAGACAGAGGAGGTCTGATCCTGCTGTTGCCCACAATTCCACACACACAGGCACACATACAACTTTATGTATTTTATGTATAGTATTATTTATCTGTGAAAAGTGCTAATAGTTTTGTGTTGAATAATATTAGGTCAGTGGATCCTTTCTTAAATTGGATTTTCAGTCAATCTCTTGTGTGAATATTGAGCCGTGTCTGCTGACTTTACTCTTGCTGAGGTCTTATGAATGTTTACAGTTTGTCAATAATCTCTTTCCGAGGTAATAAAACATAAAGATGAGCGAAGGTGATGGATTTTGAGATGTTTGCACTTCAGTCAATGCAACTTCTCTGTTGACAGTTTCTTGTGTTTGACTCGTAACCTTATGTCACATGATCCAGACAACAGTGAGTCTCGGGATATGAACAATAGCACTTTAGATTCCCGCAGTCAAATCACGTTACGCAATCTCCCACAGACCAGCGTTTGGCAGAGACCACCCCACACTTCTCACAATCAGTGTGTGTAAAAGTGCCTGCTGACGACACGGACGTGAGGCAAATGCAAAGTGTGTGCCCATGAGAGAAAGGCTCTGTCCTAGAATGTCTTCACAAGAGCAGCAATCGCAAACTATTTCAAAGTATTCAGGCAAAAGGCTGAGGAGATTGTGAAGGAGGAGAGTGAGATGATTCTGCTGATGAGGTGGTGATGGAGGAGAGTGAGATGGTTCTGTTGTTGAGGTGGTTTATTTGTGATGTATTGTGTATGCAATATCATTAATTACAGCATTTTGAACTCAGATGAGGCCACTGTAGACAAATGCCCTGTCCATTTGATGCCACTGTAACAAGCAAACAGTGTCCCCTCTGCACCTCGGATCATGAATCAGCTCCCACTTTATCATTTCCACATTAACCTGATTGTGATGAGAGCAGTCAGAGAGAAAACCTAATGCTCCAGCTACTAAAACAATATGATGACTGCAGTCACAATAACAAAACAGCTACAAACTGCATAAAAACACAAATAAGGTCTGGTGTGAGATAACAGATGAATGTGAATTAGTAATACCTCTTTATATTGTGTGTGTAAATAATGTCTAAACCTGTTACGAACATCTGATTTATAAGTGCTATATTTTCTCTGCAGATGTCTTATTACACATGCAAGGAGGCGGAGGATATAAAGGCATAATTCATTTTGCATAGTGAAAAATAGAACATTTGTAATGACCCATTAATCTGGGTTTACATTTGCACGCCTCGGAGGGAAGAAATCATTTAACACTCCTCTCAAGGCAAACTGTAATCAATCAAGAACCACCGCTGCATGGTCGAGCACTTTCCTTTCAATTTGCCAAGTTGCGAGTTGAATTCCCAGCAGCAACAGCAAATCAAAAAAAGCAGTTGTTCTGTAATCTAGCCTCCATTCTGAACCGGTTCACCTTGCGCCTGTGTGGCCTCAGCAGGCGTGATTACATAAGCCTTTTCGCAGTAGATTCCCGGCGCGCAGATTTCAGTATGGCCGAAAGCACTTACTCTGGTGATGTGGACGGCCACTGCAGCTACAGTGGTCGACCACCGCCACTATTCGGTCTTTATGAACCCCTCTGTCCCCAGCCCCTCCCTGTTATCTGTTGGAATGTGGGACTTTCACTCTGACCCTGTGCAAATGCCACTTTGAATGTATTAAGGCCATGCACGCCACGGCTTCTGTTCCTATGAATGAGTGGAGAGTATGAATGAGAACAGTGAACTGGACTAGCAGGCATACAGGCATCTTTAATACAGAGAATCTATTGTTTCACCTGTCACATTACTGTACATGGGATGCATTTTATAATTTTCAGAAGTCATAATTCATCGTGTTTGCATGTTTTTTGCAGACATGAAGAGACTGCTGCTGTGGGTTTATAAACAGCATCGCTGCTGGGCTTGCGTGACCAAACACAAAAATAGCTTATGCGTTCATTCTAAACTGGAATAAGGTATAATACTAGGACAACAAAATACAACAAAAAGATCTTTGAGGCCCTCTTGTGGTCCAAGTTAGTTTTGAATCATTGGCCTTGGAGAATGGACCGGGTAGATTTAAAATATAACTCTGAATAATTTTCAAGACATTGCTTTGGGATGAGAATTTATATACTTCACAGGCTCTTCGTATTTTCATTTATTTTTCATTTATTTATTTGTTCTTTTTTATGGAAATGCATTTCAGACAGAATGAAATAATCAAAAAGAAAATACATTCCATGCAATAACAGGAGTAGGATGAAGAACAATTATTTTTACCCCTACCCCTTTCTCGTTTCTTAATTAAAAACAAAATGGCGCATCATGCACTGGGCATATACATTACAGTTAAACAATCAACACTAATTTTTACTTTCCATTTCATACAATTTCATAGTTTTTTTCTTATATCTATACTTAAATAATGAAAGGTTTGAACAGTCTTGAAGGTCATTTTCCTGTGTGTTCCACAGTTTTACACCAGCGAGGTATAATATACCACTGGATAACATATCCACTGGATAACATATCCACTGGATAATATATCCAGTGGTAAAATTCCTACATCATGAATTTATTAGTTTCAAAATGTTTTGCTTACTCATACATTCAGAGGAATTCTTTAATCATGGATGAAACTACTTGTGAACTGGGCACACTAAAACGTGCTTTAGTTGATTGGTTGACAGTGTCATGGCATAAAAATTGGTCTGTGAGTCCATCTAATGGACAAGAGATGAAAGTGCAGCCCAGATGATAAAGTGGAGACTTGATGAAAGTAAGGAGATATAAACCAGATATAAGATAAATAGATATAAACCTTATTTATTTATTATAACACAGATGTAAATATTAAATTATGGTGTGCAAATAAAAAGGGAGGCCCAACTGTTCCTTCTTTTCGAATGAAACGCGAAATCCATAAAATTATAAATATTTCAAACCAAGCTTTTGAAATGTGATTGAATGTTATGTTGTAAAGTCTTTTATCTAAACAACCATTCTAATATTGAACATGGTAGTTACCCCTTTTTACCCCTAGAGATCGCTATTGGTTTGAAAACAGGAGCCTGTGCAGTCAGTGGGACACCTGAGGTCAGCAACATGTCTGCTTTGTGTGCCAAATGTTGCATTAGTTACAAATGCCTTTTTATTGACCGTTTGTATATTTAATGAAAGAGATTAATTCAGGAAAGTAAACCTGGCACCAAAATGCAATGTGTTAGTTCGTCATTTACTCAAACTATATCTTGATTTTTTTAATTTTTTTTTTGTGCCCTGCTGTCCATCCACCCGTCCTAAAAAAAATCCCATTTCATTTTTCATCATTCTCACCCACTCCCCCCTTATGCCCCCTCCCAGATAAAGATTTGGCTCTGGTTCATCCACTCTGCCTCAGCGTAGCACCGTAATTCAATTGTTTCTGTCTTTGTAATATAAAGATTTGCTTTTCATTTTTCTAATATGATCAAGGGAATGAGACAAGGGATGGGGAAGAGAATGCACTGTGCTTTTGTGGGTGTTGAGCTTGGACCATTGTAAATGTATTATTCTATATAGTGACTTTTTTGAACTTCTGCTCTTTAAGTCTTTCGAACTCTGCCATTATTATCTTTTCTATTCAAAAGAAAATATCCCCTCTCAATCTGGCCCATCTCTTGAGTCAATACACTCTTTTGGATTATTTTGCTGTAGAAGGGCAGCAGAGCATATGGGTAAATTGTTAAGTCTATGATGGATTACGTCGTCTAAGCTGTCATTTTGAATAAAAGAAAACGTTAAGGAATCTATTAAAAGAAATGTAAAAACAATCCTAAGTAGATTTAGTTGATAAGGAGAGCAGTAGTAATGCTGATGGTCAGATGGGACGTTCAATCACTGACTGTCAGCGAACCGTGTGTACCTCAACTGGTCCAGGACTGCACTACTACATTCAGACTCTTACTCAGGGTGTCACTTTGGGTTAGAAGACTCCTTATTCACCTGTCCCAGGCTTTTATATCAGCCACTTACTGCATACTATCAGTGCAGGCAGTGAACTGATAAACATTTAAGAATTTAAGAACACATGAAAATCAAGCATGACAAAGACAAAAGAGGCTAAGCATTAGGAAGATTCAGATTAGTAAAGGACACAATAATGTTTATGGAGATTACATTTTTGGGTCACCTCATACTTAAAATCGTGGTTTTATTTTATTATTTTTTTAAGAATCCGGTCTATGCAAAACTGTTTTAAATATATGGCACATTAATTTAATCGTTGCTATAGTGTCATCTATTCACTTTTACAAAGGCTTTCTATGAAGAAGCTAGAGCTCTGAACGACCACTTTCTCTTTCCCTTGACTAGTCACCAATCATCTTTAGTGGTCCTTAAACCCACCACAACCAAATCCATCCAATCTTTCCCAAAGAATCTGTTATCATCAGGCCATATGTTTGTGTTATCCTGTCCCTGTACCTAAAGTAGTGCACCAGAGGACCATGACTGACTGCTGTGTTAAGAGGCTTTGAGTGGAGCATCTCTCAGACATATTGCTCTGAACAAACAATTATGAAGATTGTTGATTTTGATGGACTTGCGTCTTTCTATGGCCTGTTGTCAGTGTAATGAAGAATGAGAAGAGCTTTTCTTGGTTGTTTTGAACAGCCCTAATTGCTCTTACGTTGAGTATTTGTGGTTCACAGTGAGGTCCTTGATGTATGCTCATGCCTTGTATGCTGTAAAAAGAACTTTCAACATTATAAACACACATATGATTTGTGGTGAGGCTCATAGTGATTCACCCTGGCACATGCCAGTGCACAAGCTTAACCTTGTTTTAACCCCAATAAAAGCCTGCGCCACTCTCCTTCAGCCCCATTGTTGCCCCTCAGACCTGTTTAGCTGCCAATTGACAGCTGTCCACAAGTGTCTTTGTGTGTGTGTGTTATTTTCCATGTTGCATTGGCCCCGTCCCCGGCTGACCCGCCTGTGAACCTTGACCGTCACATGTTCTAAAAGAGCCACTCATGTTTATTTGAGGTTTGTGAGTGTGGACAGACGAGCATCAAATGACTGAGATTCTTCTCCTCTCTCTTTTCTCTTTCATCTCACACTTGTCTGTCATTTGGTCCATTTGACTGTCCACTGTCGTCTACATACTAAGTAGTGTGCCACTGTCCCCTGGTTGTGTTGGTGTAGTAAGCAGTTCTTTGAAGGCGCTGGGCACTAAGTTATCCAGTTATTTATAGTGAGTGTGTGGATGTTAAGAGGCTCTTCTTGGAGCCCTATCCGTTTCTTGATAAATGAAATTCCTTGGCCCATTGTGTGGCCTTAACAAAAGCAGAACATAGACAGAGAGCTTAGGAGACTTAAGTGAATATTTGAGCACATATGTGCACCTGCTCCGCATGTCAACTTTCTGACTTCTTTCATTTAATCCAAGAAGAGGCTGAGGATTGTCAGTCTGCTCAAGAACAGACTGCTCAGTGTGGCACTTCTGTAAGAGAATTACATAAATCAAATCTACATATATGTGTTTGATTAGTGTCAAAAAGGGTTTGGTTTGTTTTCTTTACATGTTTCTTTTGCTTACACATTTCTGATTTTTTGACATGATCCACAGTCACTAATTTTGAGGTTCTTCTTGGCCTTTGGGGGATCTTGTAGGCATGTTTTAAAAGGTTGATTTCTTTACTGCTTGCCTCTTTTCATTATATGAGGTTTACTGAAAGAATGGCCCCATGACGGAAGTATGTGCTGATACTGAGGCATCACAAAAATAAAATGTGTACATTGTGATTAAAAAAGAAGAGCCCAGGGCGTCCCTTCACTTTAGTCTGGATAAAGGACATTGTAATAGGGGGGACTGGCCCTTGTGTGTGTGTGTGTATGTATATGTGTGTGTGCAGATGAGGCTATATTATCTGTCCGCTGTGTGTCTGTGCGTCAGCTGATAGAACCCCTGTTATTCTTGAAAGGCTCTTATTGACAAACTTAATGCCCTTATTGGACATGAGGCACGTGGCCAACACACTCCCTTAAGTGTGTCTGTGTGTAGGGGTGCTCTGGTGTGTACTGGTGTGTATGTGGGCCCCCTGTATCTCCACTGTGTGAGGTGGGATCGATCTCCGCTCCAGAAGTCTCCTCTCTGAGTTTTACAATCACCTCAGGACGCCTCATAACATACAGCTCGCAGCCAATGGAAAGTTTAAAAGCTTCGATTTCACCCCTTGTGCATATATAGGCTAACTAACTTTTATATGTCAGCCAATGCCTATGAATTTATCGAGTGGTTAGTTGATGGACACATGCAGGAAGCTCAGAAATCAATTAGCCTGGTTCTTCACTATCTTTTACCATTTTTTTCTCTTAGCCTAATTCCTGGTTCATTCACAGGCCTTCTATACTTTTTATGTGATTAAAAAGTCTCATATCTGCCTCCGTTGATCCATGTAAAAGGAGACACAGGCCAAGATGGCAGCCTGCTCAGTAGAAGCAGCATGAGTGAGTGCCAGGCCTTCACATGGAGAGTAGTGAACATCTGTCTCGTGCACCAACGAGCGGCCGGGGAACTTCCTCCGGAGATAGCACTTGAGGATGTCTTGGCATGTTCTGGACGACAGCAGTGCAGTTTGTAATTGTAAAGTGCTAGTTTAAGATGATTGTATTCTTGCTGTATATGGGACTTGTGCATAAAATAGTCAATTGCCAGAGTGTGTTGGGAGCTTTTACTTCCCATCATTAGCTCCGAAGCCTTTTTTTGACAGGCGGATGATTCTTCCCTGGATTACTATTTAGACGCGCCTCACTTAGTTTTTTATCATTTTGTTTATACCTTCTGCTGCGTCGTTATTTCTCTCTTTCCCTCCAATGATTTTATTTTCTTGGCCTGCAGTTGATATTGGTGCTCCTCAAGTTCAGCCAGAGGCCAGGACACATGGCTTCCTTTTGCCCGTTGTATGTTTGATTGTGGCAGTGTATGGCGGTGTGTGGCAGTGGTGGCGGTGGAAGATGTGGCGCTGCAGTTGTTAAAAGTGTTGTTAAGAGAGCGTGTGGCAGCTGTTCCTGACAGGTTGGGGATGGAAGGACAGATGGTGTTTGATTAGTGAACAGATCGCCCATGGAAGGAAAGATGGAGGGACCAGAAGAAGAAGGAGGAGGAGGATGGGATAGTATCAGTTTGGACAGAGGCTAATTCACTTTGACGCTTGCTTGGCTGAGGAGAGCTGAGGAGCCAGGACTCATGCATCAAATGAACAGAGTAATACATGAACACATACAAGTGGTGTGGGTAGAAGTATTGTAAGATATGAAGATTAATGTATTGTAGATAATCAAGAAAACATACAATAATACAATAATTATGATTTGCGTCAGCTGAGGCTCAAAAACAATATCTATTTTTGAAAAACGTTGCTTGTGCTAATTAATGATCATGACAATAATAATTGTGATGATTTTTTTTTTCTTTAATCATTCATTCATCTTCTACCGCTTATCCGGCTTTTCGGGTTTAATCAAGCAACCCTAATTCTATTTATATCGTCCTGCTTAAACACTGAATTGGCTTTAGACTTAAGTGCCTTATCCATTCACTTCATTGTCACATTGGCGGTAAGAAACCTCTGCAGCCACAGCTGCCCTGGGCCAGTCTGACTAAGCAACAATTAGCCACAAAATGTGGGTGCAATGTAAATAGATCTGTGGCCCTGTCTGATTAAAATGGGTTGAATAAGCTGTCTGTGATTCTCCCAGCCAGCCAAGGTCCAATTCAGTGTGAATGATGCTTCAGAGTGTGTGATTAGAGCTGGATGTAGCTTTTTAAAGGCAGTCGGCTGAGGTCAGACAGGGCTGAGTTCAGGAGCAGAACACAGATGAACAATGAGCTCATTTAGACAAAGAACCTATTAGTGAACTGTCAGGTGTCACATACTCTCAGCGCTCACATCCAAATGATGATCAAACTTCTACATCCCTCTCATTCACAATAACTAAAACAAGACACATGATAATAGCACATTATTGTCTTTCATGCACTTTCACTCTGTGGCATTCACTGTGATTAGGAAGTGAACACAAAGACAGTGGATTGTGTGTAAAGACTCTGCTGTCAAAGCAAATCTCCATGTTATTTCATTACACATCCATTAGTTAGAGAGAAAGTTATGGCCTGACTGTTTTACCCTGTCATTTGGTACTTCTGTCTCATTTTGCAGATATTGCCTCCATCTTCTCGTATGGCAAAGGACGTGAATACAATCTTTAATGTGCACACACACTGCTATCCACTTTAGCAGCAGTTAACACAAAGAAGACACTCAGAGCTATTAGAATGATGTGGAAGAGAGATTTTGTGTGTAATAAACTCTCTATGACTACATAATAATAACAGCTATTACCCAGGATGCATCAGTGTTGTGTGGTGAATGTGTACGTGGTGTGATGGAGAATGAAGCGATCAGCGGGCCAACACAAACACAGCTGTTTTATTGTAGTGATGCTCAGATGCACACACGCTGCCTGTCGGTGTGTGATCGAATATAGAGCCCCTCCTCTTCTAATAAAACCTCTGTCAGTCCTCTCCTCATACACCTACAAACTCTTTGTTCACACTCATGCATCAAATTCTAAAAAAGGGCCCAGCTCACTTACTCTAGTCATAAGAGCTCAGTAAGGGAAAAATACTTTTAACACACTAGAGTTTTGGAAAATAGCAGAGCTTTATGGCTCCAGACAGAATAATTAAGTCTGAACTTGGACCTGGTTCTGGTACAGGTCTTGGCACTACTGTCAGTTTTTACCATTGTTTCTCTGACCATATCAGTAGGTATGCACGATTTTGAAAAAATATCTGATTGCGATTTTTATTACATACATTGCAATTAGATATGCAATATTGTAAGATTCAGTTCACAGCACATATTTAAACCTTGAAGCATTAACACTTGGATGAAGACTTCATTATCAACTTCCACAAGAATCCTTTTCTTTCAGAACATTGTTTAAATAGATTAAACTTTTTTTTAACACAAATTATTACTGTTTTATTTGTGATATTATATTGCCTTAAAAATTACAGCGTTTGCAATTTGCTGATTTCAACCATTTAATTTGCAGATTCGATTAGATTTCAGAGCATGAAAAAAAGAATATTCAAATATTCAGATCCCATGGTTTCTGGTCAGCACAAGCGCTGTGCAATTCAGTAAAAAAAAGGAAATATTTTTTCATTGGGGAAAAATATTGGCATACCTCCTGCAAGTATCTTCTATGTCACGTGCCTCATGTCCAATAAGGGCATATAAGTGTTTATTATTTTTATTAATAAAATGTTTGAATGACATAGTTCTACCTCTGCCTGGTCACAGTAGGTAATTGTTTAAGTACTTTCTGTGTAAAAAGGGGAAAATGCCACATTGAGTGCTGGCACTTCATCCCATGCCGAGATGGCGCTTGGCTTTGTGTGATGCCAGTTAGTGTTTGGCTCCAGCTCACAGGGGCCATGGTGGAAGCGGAGTGTGGAGAGCTAAGTGGTGTGAGAGCAGATGAAATAAAAGCCTAGGAAGGATAGATAGTGAGAAGGATGCTAGGGCAACAAGGGCAGACGAGCCCCGTCCCCTTTTGTGCAAGTCCGTACCTATGTCTTTTTGTGCGTCTGTCCCCACCGTCTTTGTACTGGCTAATCTAGGCGTCAGCAGCTTTTTGAGGCTTTTGTGCTGACAATAATCACACAGCGCTCCTCTTTTCAATTCATCAGCAACAACAACAAGGGATCACATGTCCCCTTTACCGGAGCCAGAGAGACAGGCAGGAGGAGGGCACACTCGCAGCTAAAGTGCCCGTCATGTTGCCTGGATACCACCGCTGCTCAATGTGTGGGCGCGGGCACATGAGCGGTCCACGCCCTCTGCACTCTTACCCACGGCAAACAGAGCACTCACACTCCAAACAACAGCTTTTTTTTCAAAGAATAATTTATTTCATGTGATGGATAAACAATGAGTAAAACCACTGGTCAAATCTGTAGCAAGCATTAATAATAATAATCATCAGAATAACATTAATAGGAATAATTATCTTCATTATAAATAACAATATCAGAGTGATCAGAGTTTATTACATCTATACAAGCTACAAATATCAGCAATTTTGTCTTTTTTATCTGCTGTGAAAACCTCAAACACTTCACACATGACGTGGCCACTGCAGCTGCCCCTCTCTGCCCCCGGAGCGGACAGGAATATCTTGATAAGAGACTGGATTACTTTTGATCACTCAAGGTTCCTACCCTCGAGGAAAGCAGCTAGGATACAAGCGTCTTAGCGAATTATTATTAGCCTCTTACAAAGCAGACATGATCTTTTGTTTGTGCCAATGATAGCTTCTTGATCTCGGTTGAGGCCTTAAGTAACAACTTGATTCCTGTCTGGATTGTACGCCCTATATTTCCTTTTAAAAAGTGCAAAACATTAGTTCAACTCCAGTGAAGTCTTAAATGCATAATAATAATCTCATATTTGCATGTATTCAGAATGAAACACTACAATAAAAGATACTCTTCTTCATTGATAGCATGTTCCTTGTGCATGTTAGTAAAATTATTCGAAAAAAAATGTAAACATAATAACCAATCCTCTCTATAGTGTCACTGCTGCATACTTCATGGCAGTTGTGCATTAAAAAGGCTGTTGGGGAGGCGAGAGGGGCAACCCGGGCAGATTCACACAGTCAAAACAAACAGCCAGTAAGTCTCAGTACAGTAAGAAGAGTGGAACAGGGCAGTCAACAACAACTAAATAAGTTTCAATTGTCTGGGATTGTAGGGAACCGGGAATGCTACTGTGCTTATCTATTCAACATGTGTGTGTGTTCACTGCTAAGTGGCCAAGGGTTCAGAGAAGAACATCTGTAAGCTTATACAAAGGAGGAAAAAATACAGAAACATCACTTTATTTCAAAAATGTTAGAGTAACTTAAAAACATCCACAATAAAAAGATAACGATATATTAACTTCTTCATTTCCAGTTTTCTTCTGGGCCCATATCATGGACCGAGGCTTGATCCGTCATTCTCCTCATCCTCTTGTGAAGGATGAAGAGCTGAAGACACAGCAGGAGGAGAGTTTCTGTAAGTGCAAGGAGGGTCAAATCTCACTGTTTCCACTATTTGGGCTGTTCTAAAATGTAGAAACAAACCGCCCACTATAATCACTTCAAGTCTGTGCATTGTGTGAAATCGTCAACTGCATCTGACTGTAACCACATCTCTTTTTAAAATCTTTTTATGGGCCTGGGGGGTTTGAAGCAGGTCCCGTGTTTCCTCCCCAGTCCTAGTCAGTCATGGAGCAGTTCTTGTAGACAGTTTGGAGATTTGAAGATCTCAGGGACGTCACTGTCCAGTTTACAGATGACCTTATAGATGGCCTTCTTCCATGACGGGTCAGCGTCCTTCCCGGCCACAATGGCATTGAAGAACTCCCTCAGAGTCACCTGGGCCACCTCCAGAAAGCGCTCAGGAACCTGAGTGTAGAGCATTGACAGGAAAGAGAAGAGACAAAGAGAGAAGGGAAATATGAGTGACATAACAACTACAGTTATGTGAATGACAGGAGGAACTTCAGCACACCTCTTCCCCTTTTATGTCCTAAATATAAACTAACAATGTGTTTGTGACCAAAAAAAATCAGATACAGAACTGAGTAACTTCCCACCAACACAGCTCTGATTGTAGGTGCATTTACGTAAGAAGGCTTACATCAATTCACCAAAAATCTGAAGTCAGTGACTTCTGCACAACATCGCTGATGTTTTTGAGAAATAATATGTCATTTTTAATTATTTTTTTATAAACGATGTGCAGCATAGACATTAATTTTTTAGTTCTACATGGTCATAGAAAAGTGATACTAGCTGACAGTTACAAAAGTCTACAAGAAGGTATTTCTTTTCCTCAGATGTCCCTGTATTTCAGTTTCAATTATTGAAGTTCCCTCAGTGCAGTTCCTCTTTCTCAACAGCTCCCAGCTGTGTGCTCAGTGTCTTATTCTGAGGCTGAGGCCTTGACAGTGGCAGGTGAACAGCTGTCTGTGATCTGTCAGTGCAGCAGAGGCACACTTTAAACAAGAGTGAAAGAGATTGTGCTTTTCTCATGCAGACTTAAATACACTGTCAGGACGAGGCTGTGTGTGTGCTCACAGAGGTCTGATGGCAGAACAATGGATACACACTTGCTCTGTTTCTTTTTTTGCCCTTTCTCCTGGGGGCAAGATCATTCAAAGACACTAAACAACCTGCCTGCCTCTCCTCTCAGTTTTTCTTCCTCTTTGTCTTCTAGGGACACCGCAGTGCTGACTCCAGACGAGGTGCACGCTCCTATACGGGCCAACAAAGCGGCCCCACACAGAGGACAACAGGAGTGGTGTCTGGGTGTGACCCCGTCACGCGTGGCAGGACATGCCAAGGTTAGTGTGAGCAGCACGGATGAATCACCAACACACTCCACACTTCACAGACACACAAGCAGCCACACAAGCAGCCCTAAATGATTCCCTCGACTCTCATCCACTCCGGCTACACTCTCCTCACTGCCCTCTCTTTTTAGCTGGCCCCAAGGGACCACAGTTATTTCAATGAGGCCCTCTGTCACTGTCTTGCTATAGACATGGCTAAAACATGCACACACTTAACTGTACTAAACTGTTCTGAAGGATGTTCACACTTAGTTTGTAAGCTCATTTTGAGCATACTGTACAATAAAATCACAGGGGCAATGATAAAGTGTAAAATTAAGCTAAAAAGTTTGTCTTGTTTGGTAAAAGACATATGTTTTAGGTGTAGAAGAAGACATAGAAAGTGTTTCTGTTACAGTGCCCAGTGGGAACATGAATGGTGAAACCTGAGCTTGATCTTGAAGATGAATGTGCCTTTGAGGCGTCCTCCTCCTCCTCCTGGATTACACCACTTCATGCTTTAGCTGCTCACATTCGCTCTCCTCTTCAAAATCCAATATTTCTGTGCCTTCAACCAGAGCTGTTTTTAACTACTTTCTCCCTGAACTGAGTCAATTTTCTTAAGGCATAACAGGCCGACCTCTGCCCCCCTTGTTCCAGTCCTGTCAAAACCAAATTAATACCTCATTTTTGTCATATTCACTTTGCTAAAGTGCATTAACTATTCACCCTGGCCCTGCTCTGACTGAACAATATTAGCTTAAGATGCTTCTTTGAGAGTGAGAGTAAAAGCCGTGCTGCTCAAAAGGACTCTAGTCAAATGAATGACCTTGACCTAACCCATGTATTTTGATGTAGCGGCGCTGGCACTGCCTGGTTCAGCACAATGATCAGTGTGTTTTGTGAACGTTTCAGGGTGACACTCATCATCGCTGCAGCAGAACTCAAAGTGCTGAAATAAGACTACTGCGGTGTGAGGAAAGGACAGCCGCGATCAAGAGGTAAGAACACAGAGGAGATAGTGTGTCCAGTCCAGTATCACACACACAGGCAGACACACACTCGGGTCCAGATGCCCAAATTCATCTGGCCATCGTAAATCAGTCCAATAAAGAGATCTAAATTAGGCCATCATCAATACAGATGGGCCTGGTTCCCCTGTGTGTTGGGGGGTGTGGGGGGGCTTCACTCCTGGCTTGGATCTTCACATGACGTCCAGTTGCCAGGAAAAAGAGAACGAGGGAGGAACGGGGAAAGTGGCGAATAGGGCAAAGATAAAGAGGAAGAAAGACATGTGGTTCCCAGTAAACATAATTCACATGATTGCTTTGGTTTGGTGGGTAAATATTAGATGAAAAAAGGCTAAATTACTCTCTCTTCACACACACACACTCAAACACACACACACCGGAACACACACGCAGACGCACAAGAGTGAAAATCTGTGAATGCGCGCCCACAAAGAGGACCGCTGGGGCTGTTGATGTCCTCTTCTCATATCTGTATTCGACTTATTGTCTTGATGTGTCTAATCCTAACCTAATGCTGAGTTTAATTACAACTCTACATTAATTATTCACACTTGGTTATACTTCCATACACATTGTAGTAACACTGACGCCTCATTTGCTAATTTTGTATTTTTAGTGTAGGCCACAAGGACAAAGGACAGTGTTCACCAAAGTGTATTTTTAGAACAAAGGAGAGCCCTTTAGAAGTAGGTTACGACTTTGGTTTATTTGAACTGAGCTAAAATGGAGAGTTAATTAGTACACAATAGTGGGTGAACCATTGGCATAATTCTGTAATTCAGTACTAACCTATCTTTACTTGTTAGCTGTGTAATATAATATTCAATGCACTATTGTTTTCTGTTCTTTTTTGTTATTTGCTCAGCCCTGTATCAGTCCATTATCTTGTGTTCACCTGTGGATAAGCCCCTGCCCCTCGCCCTGTCTCGTCTGTAAAAAGATTAGTGTCTTTCCTCAGTCACATCTGGTGCTGTGTGAATGTGTGTGTGTCCTTAGGTGACTCTGCATATGTCTATCTTACACACCAGCCCTCCAAGATGTCCCAAAACGACAAAACATTTGATGTTCTCAAGGTGTCTTTGAGTTTTGAGTCACTTCCTGTTTGATTGACTGACTCTCCACTTGGTCTTCAAACCATTAAAGTAGTTAGTGGCAAGTCGTGGCTCTATTCACTCCACTGCCATGAGTTTCTCCATTTTAGTGCCATTCATAGCAGCCTTGAGGCCAATTTGCTGTTGGTCAGTGCAGAGACAACATTGGAACTCTCTCATGTGCTGCTCTCCGAGAGTGTGTGTGTATGTGTGCATAGATGTGTTGGACATATCATTTGTGTGCCAGCACATGAGCATCTGCTTCCTTTTTCCTTCTCTCACTCAGTGTCTGTGCTATCAGGCCTGGCTTTAGTCACACTCACCCTGGCAGGAAAACACAAGCACTCTAACACGGCCACAATGAGGGTCCCTTCACTCTTCTGTTCTTTTAGGTCTTCTTAAGTTGTGCTCAAGAAATCTACATATTGCTCCTACTTTTTCTTGCACTCAATAGTAGGGGACTCAGACAGACATAGACATTGTGTTTTTTCTCTGTCTGTGATGATTCTGTTCTGTTCTACAATACAGTAGTGGAGTTTGTGTTGCGTTGTACATTCATAGAAAAAACAGTAACCTGCAAAGTGCTCTTTGACCCAGTCACCTATATTTACAGCAGTCAGATAGCAGCTGTTCCAAGGAGAGGCATTAAGTACAGTGCAGAACAGCTTCATTTGAATGCACTTTTGTCCTGGCCTATAGGACATATATTTTTACTTGTGTGGACTGCAGACTTGAGGTTCCTCCAGGACATTGTCAATATGTTTCCTTTCTGTGCTGTTCTTTTGTCAATCCCGCACTGATCTCACTGTCAGTGTGACAATAGCTATAAGGTTAGTCTTTGTTCTGCGTGCATGTGACCCAGAGGAAGGGTCTGCGTCCTGAGATCGCGTCTATGTGTCTGTTGGCACTATCTCTTCTCTGTGCACCATTACACAAGTCTTTGTATCTATACTGGTAGTGTGTGTTTCTTCACGTGCAGGTCTACTTCAGACTGGAGTGTGTTTTGTGCTTTTCTTCGATGCAGGCGCCATGGTTAAGTTAGTGTGTGTCACCCATAGAGGACAATGGGCCGGGTCATCTGACTGCAGACCACTAGTATCACATGACGGAGACTGAAGGCCACCTCTTTGTTAGTGGGCCTATTGTTAAAGCTAAGGAGACAGCTGGGCCTGGGGAAGGGAATCACTGCATAGACACACTTACAGTACACACATCGGCCCCTTGTGACTCCAATCAGGCTCAGTGACAAGCATGATGCCTCCTCGCCTCAGTCCCAATACCAAGACACACACGCGCGAACATAGCAAGCAGATAGCTATAATTATAGTGACAGAAACTGGCAGGTGGCATTGTCTCTGCCATTCCACACTCCGTCAGCAGTGCCGGCACAATACATAGAAGCCAGCTCTGATTAGAACTGTACACTGGACTGTTATACACTGGCAAATATGGTGTGCAATATATGTTCAAGCTTTGATCATTTTGACCATTCAAATAAGATCAGCATTTAGTTGATTAGTTTGTCTATATCCACACAAATACATTGTCAGGTTTTACATTGCCAATAAAACTAAAATGTGTGAAATAGCTCTAGGCCTTGTTTTAATTGGAAAGTTCTGCAATTGTTTTTTAGTACACGAAAAAGCAAATGGTACAAAAAAGCTACAGTTAAAGACTTTGAAATTCACCTCCACTCTTAAATGAATGTAGTGTGTGCTCATGCCTTCTGGGTAGGTTACAACAAGAAGGTGACAGGTGCGAGCTGTGTAAAAAATAAAAATGACCATGAGCTGTGTTTGAACAGTTTTTTAACCTAATATATGGCAGTAAACCAGTGTGCACTAGTGTTATAGAACTACGCTGTACTACAAAGCTCGGGGGCTTCTGTGAGCTGAGCCTCTTTCTCAGCATCAAGAGGAAGCGGAAAAGATGAGATTGATGAATAAGGAGAGAATGGATGACAAAGAAGGTAAAATGATGGAGAAAGACATGAGAAGTTAAGCCTTTCATGAAGAGCATAGCTTATGAAACAGGATAGTGCTGAAATGTGAGTGTGTGACCAGTCTGTGGCCTCCAGGTGTGTGTCCATCAGAGTGAAGGTACCACACCCAACCTACAGGATCTGTGCCTTTGACATGGACACACATGATCATGTGACTATGGGCCGCGAGTGCTGACCTGCTGACAGAGGCTGTGAGGAGCCTTCAACTGGAAAGATGAGACTAGTGTGTAAGGCCTCAGAAAAACTTCTCATTGTCCTGCTACACTACCATACACTGTCCGCTCACAAACTCTTCTCCTTAAGTGAAAGAGTCATGCAAAATGATTCTCAAATTATTTTTTTACAAAAAGAAGAGAAAAGAAAAGAACTGTGGTGATGGAAAGTGTATACAGCCCAGGTCCTTGTTTGTTTTCATTTACATTTCCCTATCATATTTATCATTACCACATAATGTTCACACTCTTTCATCAGTGTTTTCTGAAAATGTAACATAGATACATTTGATTTGGAAAACTAGGTAGTAATTCTTCTTCTGATGTTCTTTTGCAATCTGTCACTTTGGGCAGTAGGTAAGAGGGTTTTAGATATTGTACCCAAAAGTTTTAACACACCTACAGTGTGTTGAAACTACTTACAAGTGCCAGGCCCAATGCTGCTGGCACTCTTAACCACCAACTTAAAAATCAATCTGTTTTTAACACACACGCGTACCTCGTCCTGTTGGCAGAAGGTACAGGCGCACACCTTTCCCTGAGTGTCCTGGCAAAGAAACTCTCTTTTTGTTTCTCTGTTTTGAAGATATTCCTCATCTCCTCTTCCTTTCTCCAACCCTTCTCTTGAATGCTACCTGCCTTCCTTTGCCTTGCTCATTAGTCGTGGGCAGAGCGGCAATTAGGCCCAAATTGTTTTGTCAACAGAGAAGGAAGAGTTTGAGAGAAGAGTTGAAAGAATGTGGCTGGAGAAGAGCAGCTAATTAATGAAGCTTCTATAATTGCTTTGCTCTGTTTACGCCAACTTTGAGCAATACAACATACCATAGAACCAATTTCACTTTCACACTATATTGTATATTAGTATAAGACGAGACCTAAACTTGCACCAAAGTGAGATATCTCCCCATATCATAAAACCCTTACATTGCCAACTTAGTTTATTTTCTCAAATAAGTGATCAAAGCAGCGGACATATTGACAGAGGACAGATTCAGCAGGAAGGAAAGGAACTAAGGAAAGCGCAGAAAGGCGGAGGAGGAAGGAGGAGGAGGAGTGTGTGTGTGTATGGGGGGGTGTTGTGATGGGGACGAACCAAGGTGGAACTCTGATGAGGCTAAATTTGGCAAAAGGAGAAGACTTGTACTGTGTGCGTGTGTGTGGTGTGTGTGTGTGCCCGGAGACTTGCTGAATCGGCCGCGGTTCCAGTTTCACGCCTCTCAGTTTGACAGAGAGAGGGGTGAGGGAGGGGGAGGAAGGGGGGAGGGGGAGGAGGAGAGGGTCCCAAGCCGCTAATGTTCCCTCAGGGCACAGCGGCCAAAGAATGGAGGGGCGCAAGGAGGACGCGGAGGCAGCCAGAAAGAGGACAGAGTAGGTGAAGTGTTTATACTGCTGCACAAGATGATGGAACAAAGGACAAAGGTTTACTGTGAATTATATTAAGGACACTTATTTAGTAGGAAAGGTTTTTAAGTTGTGTTAATGTGGGGTTAGTTTTTGGAATTAAAGAATAATAAGTACATATGGAAAATCAAATGGTCATCTGAAGTGTGAGCTTTATCTGGACAACAAATATATTTCCAGAGTTTCAAAATTGGTGCATCCTTTGAATAGTTTGGTTGATTTTGGACAGTCCAGTTTGTTGCATTTGTTGAAGCATTCTAGTTCTGTGACAATTAATTTCAGACTTCAGAAAGTTTTCAGTCTCCTTCTACCTATTCTTTTTACTTAAGGAGTTCTCTACCTCCTGACACTCAGTGAACCCTTCACCTGTCAGGCTAAAAAAAAGTCTTGCACAGGGCAGTCTAAAATAAACACAGCCTATACAATTTGCATGTGTGTGTGCTGTTACATGCACACCTGTAAAGCTACCTGCCTCTGCTTATGCAAAGATAATGTACTGATGTCTTCAGTGTGATAACTACGATGTGGGTTTGTGTGTCTATAAATCTGAATGTGTGTGAATGTAGTTTGAATATTGCTGGAGCTAAGCAGAAAGTGTGTGTAAGTGCAGAGGTGCGGTGTAATGGACATCTAAATGCTGCTGATGTTTCGTTGAATAGTTTAAGGGCCCTCGGGTCCCCCTAGACCGATATTGGGAGGGAAAAAAGTGAGGGGGAGAATGTGACTTCTGCAAATCGCTTTGACAAGGACACCGGCGCCGCGAGCTGCGTCCTCTTTCGCCTCATCGAACACACACACACAAACACACATCCTGGACATCCACACCTCAGCAAAATCCTGAGGTGACTGTTGCTCTGAACAGCTGACTGCAGAGAGGACGTTTGTTCCACTGTGGGCAAGGCGTGCACAATACACACTTTGCAGTTACTTTGAAAACTTACTGTTAACTTGTAAGCTGAAAAAGGGTTTTTATTCTTATAGGTTTGCAGTTGAGTCCATCCCTAACAACTAAAGGCCCGTAAGCCTCAGCATTGAAAAATAGTTTGATTAGTAAAACAATAAAAATGTTTACTGACTTTTTAGTGACCTATTCCTTGAAAAATCTAAAAA
>JAVQKG010439456.1:0-16460 GCA_036025885.1 Hypseleotris bucephala | reverse complement strand
GGTACCAGGCATTAAAATGACCAAGAAAAAATAAATGTTTAAAAATGGATAGTCTACATTTTTCCCCCCATGACTGTATATTGCATTACATTGTAATCTGACATTAGGATAAAGTTATTAAAAATATATATTGTCTTGATCTCAATGTCATTCACCAATCCACCAATCCAGCTTCTGGGCATTCTTTTTAACAATTACAAAACCTTAGCCCATTTTTACATATGGAAGACTCTGCTTTTTTTTTTTTTGAAAGATCAGCTATGTCCCATCAAGTCCCATTGATTCAATATTTTTGATTGGTCAAGTTAGACTGATGTTCTTAATCTATAGACCCTTTTTGGGACTAATAGTCCTGTTTCACTTAGCTAGAAAAGTAAGTAGAAAAGTTTGTCTGGTGGTCTATAAAAGTGAGCATCCGTTTGCTGATTCCATGTGTATTGCTTGAAGTAGGTGTACATATTTGAAGATGAAGCTTATGAATTTGGGAGAGTAATAGACTAACTTTGTCAATCAAGAATGACCTTTGTTGATCTTTCATTGCTGTTTTTGGCTAAAACTACAAACCATTTTGAAAAAGTGGTGTCCATTGACAGCGGCTCCCTCCTTTCTGGGTGAGTGTGCTGTCCCTGGAGCCTTGCGGTGGCCTAGGTTTAATTTGACCAGTCAGGCGGTCGAAGCCGGGGCCTCAGCAAATATGGCCGTGTGTGTGGGCTTGACCTTAGTGTGGAGGTGAGCTGGAGATCAATGCCATGGTAAACACAAAGGTTGGGCTGAATCCTCTTGCCTCTCCTTGTACCTTGCTCCCTGCTGTATGCCTGTGTATGTATGTGTGTGTGTATGTGTGTGTATGTGTGGTCAGAGGAAAGCTTGATTGATTGCAGGCTAATAACCACAGCTGAGCCGGAGTTGCAGTACGCCAACTGACTGAGAGACTTCAACAACAAGTCAGAGTCAAAACATAGGGCTGTCTATCTTGAACTGCAGCATCATTCACAGACAGACAACAGTCAATTCCATCAATGCAACAAGGACACTCAAGTCTTATGACAGCATAGTAGTGAACTGTGGTTTCACCCAAATACATAGAGGAAAAGCAATGGGTAACAAGTAGTTTATCTTTTTACTTCTTAAAGCTAGCTCAATGGCCACTAAAGTAAAGCATTAATTATGATGATGTTATTGTTTAACTCTTTTTTTATAAACTGTGTATGTTTTACCACAATCAGCAAGTTACTAAATAGTTATAAAACCTTTGATCTCTTAAAACCGTTCTTGAAAATCTACATGGAACTTTTTGACTGCTTCACTTGGCTTAAGAACCATCAAATTATTAATTTATTCGGTCCATTGGTGGATACAGTTCTAGAAGGATTGACAGAAAAGTTATCTTCTTGAAGCCACTGTGATCTATTGATCCATTATATATTCTGTGGTAATATCTGCCTCCAGTGCATATTTTCACAGTTTTCTTTTTTACAAGTTGTCGATAGTTGTATCCATCTCAAAGGTTTTAATTGTCTGACCGCTCTTTACTAATCACATATGTATGGATCGTGCTCCTCTCGGCGGGTGTGTTCACTAGTGTGTAAGTGTGTGAAGTGCGGTGACAGTGACATTACTCTGTACACACTGTGTGGCTGGGCTCAGGTACAAGGTCACACCTGGGGTTTGTGCCTGACACACACACCTGTAGTGAGCTCTCTGATCATGTGACTGGCTGCCATGGTAACTGTCAGCCAGTGCTGTGATTGATCAAAGAAAAGGAGGGTGGGTTGAGCTGTCTCCTTCTGGATCACACATACAAAGCAAAACAACACATTGCTAGTTACACACACTTAGAGAAGTTTGTTTAAAAGACTAATATTATCTGCTTCTAATGTTTACCTATTTTTTTTTTTTCTTCTAAAATCTCTCGCAAATATTCTCTCATTAAATTGTCTGCCTTTATGTGCATTAGAAGGAGAGTCAGTTAGATACTGTTCTCTGGCCAGTATTATATATTTGAATATAATTATTTCCTTTTTTTCCCGTTTGCTTAGAATTTTTGTCAGATTATGAAAGGATTGGAAAACATATGGCTTTGTGTTTTGTGTATGGTCATCTGGATCCA
This sequence comes from Hypseleotris bucephala, assembly GCA_036025885.1. Lineage (NCBI taxonomy): Eukaryota > Metazoa > Chordata > Actinopteri > Gobiiformes > Eleotridae > Hypseleotris > Hypseleotris bucephala. Next base: position 14,350 of record JAVQKG010439456.1, on the reverse strand, counting down.
AGATTTTTTAAAGTATTGGATTGGCCAAAGATACTTCCTCCAGCCACAGGTTCTCAGTAAACAAACAGAAATAAGGACCAAAACCAGGTGTATGGCTTTGTATGTTGAGAAAGAGAGAATTAGAGCATGTAAATTTACCATATAGCACGACCATATAGGGCTATATGGACTGTTTGTAAAGTCTGTAAAATTCTAATGAAACTGATTGTTCACAAGCTTGCACGTGTTTTCTTTGTTATAAAAAACAGCAGTTGAATACATATTCCTAATATTTTGCAGCTGTTTTGATAAGCTAAGATGACTTATCATTGCTTCATGTGTCTGTTAAAGTGGAGAGGTTGCAGTGGGTGGAGGATCATGAAGTCAGTAAAAAGGTGCTATGTATTAATCATATAACTTCGTTGTCAATACTGTTCTTTTGTAAAACACTACATCTGTTACACTATATGCTCTCTGTGTATCACAAATTAGAGGGATCAAAATTATATTTGAGTGGGATGTAATTTGGTGTAATATTAGGAATGAGAAGAGAGTTTTCACATAGATGAGTATTGATCTGATGCTCCCAAACAGTGAATATTTAAGTGTGTGCCTCATTATACTGGTGAGTGTTCATGATGCAGCTGATAGTACTGAGTGCTACAGGCTCAGAGTTCAGTTAAAATGCACAATCACAGCAGCATACACAATATCTACTTCCATTCATATATTTAGCTTTCCCATCTACAGTATATGACTAAATATTTATATAAAAAATCTGACCCTTCTTTTATATGAAGTAGGCAGTCATAGGTCATTAAGCAATTATTATTTGACTTGAGTCCTAACCCTGGCAACATCAAATCAGAGTGTGTGGGTTACCACTTTGACCAATAGTAGTCGAGTTTTACTTTTTACTTACAGGCAGCCTCCTTTACATCATAGAACAGGGTCAGGTCAGGTGCTCAGTTTTTTTTATTAACTTTAGTTGTAGGAAACACCTTTAAAGCACAGTTGTTTTTTTACTGGTAGTTTTTTTATCATTGTTTTGGATCATGATTTATCTGTGCTCTCTTGAATGGCCTGAACATGGTCTGCAGTTATCAGCGTTTTATTTTTCTCTGGATAATAGCCATAGCTTCTATCATGGGATGTGTTAGATGGATAAGTAATAGCGTTTAAAAACTGAACTCTTTCGTTTGTACTGGAATTTGTGGGGAATTGGAAGTGTAATTCAACATCTTTGGTAACAGTAGAAACAAAAAGTATGTGCAATGGAGTACAATTTACCAGGTTTATTAAAATTGAAAAAAACATTGGTCATTGGCATTTTTTGTTCTTCACTCCCCACCTGTGCCTCCAACACAAATTGTTGCACATTCTTATCTCTGTTCATACATCCTGGTTTGGCCCCATCCTTCCATATTTCTTGCATTGGTTCCCTGCTCTCTCTTTCTCTCTCTCTCCCGTGTCTTTCCCCTGAGATCCATTTGTGGATGTGGCTCACTTGTGTCCCTGCTGCAGCATATACCTCGGCAAAACAAATGAACAGAAGTTAAACGTCTCCACTGTGGGGTAGCGCTTTGGGGGGAATCAAAAGGGAGCTGTAATTTGTTTCTATATGTATGTCTAGCTGTCTTTTCACCAATGTTGCCAGAATAGGAAATACACAATGATTGGTATTACTGACTGATTTATAAAGTAGTGGATGGTGTGTCCAAAATTGACTTATCTGTTTCTGACCAGCCCATTGTATGTACTTCTACTGTCTATTCGTGAGATAATAGTTTGTTTTAATGTTTACTTTTAAAGTGAAGTTTATAAAATCGTCACAACAAAACTAAGGCATCTCTATCAACATCTCTGGTTTGGGTTATTTTTAGTTCTTTGTTTTCTGAAATCTGCTCTTACTTTACTTACTTAGTCCATCATTTGTGACTGATTTGTGACAGTAATACTATCTCTACTGAGTTTCAACATGTCAATAAACTAAATTTTAGTTAAAGTAAAACTAATTTTAGGTGTTTTCTGGGATTTTAGTAGTGTTGGGGTAAATGCCCTGTTTACTTAGCCAAGTAGTTATGCACAATGATGAATTAGATATAAAATATCAGGATTTTGGCAATAATCTGCTTACCCCGACTTGTCTTGCCAACAGACTAACAAGCTTATAAACAAATGTTACAAAGGAAAGGACAAATAGATTAATTCAACCTGGCGCACCATGATGTACCTAATAAAGTGGCCAGTATGGCAGTAATAATTTCATCTTTTTGTGTCTATTTCCTTGAAAGTCCATTTGGTAATGGCCACCCTATTCGACTCCTCGTCTGATCTCTCTATGGAGATGAGCCCCTCCGCAGTGGGAGCGATTTAGGACCTGGATCCTCACAGTTATATTTAGACGGGGCAGATACAGGAGGGCGCTTTCTTTAAAGGTTTGTGTACCTCTGGGAGCTGCGGCAGTGGAAAAGGAGTTAATGGATCAAAAGAGTGATATTTTGGATAAAACCCCTTTGAGAATAGCATCTTCATCTCCCTCCGCTTTTTACTGTGGTTTACTGTTTCTTTTTCACGGGCTGTGGTTTTGTAAGGGTGTTAGCTTTAATCTGCCTTTTAAAGTTTAAGATCGTCTTGTAAAACAGCGGTGATCAACATCCTTTTGCAGGTTATGTTGTTTAGACACAGGATCTTGACTCTTTCAGTTGTATAAGAGCTGAATACGTTCAGTGGCCAGTGCTCCAATCCTACTGTGATTAGAACAGCTGACCTGACTGATATTCTGGTTAAGCAAAATGTGCACAGAAAAAGAAGTGTAGCATAGACCATAAATGTTGACTCTTTGTTTGTTCTTTTTGAACTTTTGAACTGTTGGTGGTGGGGCTGTCAATAAAACATAAAATACAGTGTGCCTGTAACACTATTGGTTTAACCAAGTGTCACATGGATGCAAGATCTTCAAAAGAAATACAACTTTTGTACACATAGCACTCAATGTTCAAATACTTATGGGTGCACAATGGGTGCAAAAACTCATGAACAAAGGCTGTTTAATTCTGTTTAAAGTATTTGTCAGTATCCAGTTTAGATCTCTTTGTTATTGTTAGTTGTGAGAATGTGATCCCAGATGTCCCATGTGCGTAACGCCTTGAGAAATAAACTTGACATGACTACTCTGTTTGTCTGTTTGTCCATAAATCTCTCCATACTTTAACACAGTGCCACATTATTGTCATTTCGTTTCCATTCATCTTTCATCTGGACTTCCCCCTCCTTCTCCTGATGTCCCACGAGACATCCATCTTCTTCATTCTTCATGTCTGCTTATGTGCAGTTCTCCTTCATCCTGGTGTCTGCCTATGTGTTTTTCTCTGCGCCCCATTGGCAGCATCACTAAAAGGCTGTCAGCTTTGACCTTTACCTGCCCCCCCTCCTCTTTGCACCTGCACCCCACACAGGCAATCACTATCAGGACTCAAAAGACCCACTGTAGACCAAGAAAACTGGCGGTTGTTTTTTTTCCACAAATGTTTCCTAGTGTAATGGGTAATTAAGAGGAAAGTATTTAACACAGATATGTAATCTGTCTTGTCACTACTGTACCCCAAACCATCTGGTGAAAATGTTTGTCCTAGTATTTTTGGAAAGAGTTTACTTTAAGTACATTTATTAAATATATGCACTGGAATAAATCTGTTGACCAAAGCAAAGTCTGGAATGACCAGATTTATTAAATATACTTAAACTTGAGGCAGCAGTGTTTGAGCATCATTGCTCAAAAGGTTTCTGAGTTAGGGGTAGGTTTGGGACTGTGGTACTGGATCATGGGAGTAATATTTTGAAGTAATAGTACTTTACAGTACATATTTGAGTGTGTTGTTCACTACTAGTATATTTTTCCTTTGCATTTTTATCCAGATTTTTTGTGTGAAATGAAATCAGTTATTCCGGAAATATCTATGCAACGCACGTCTACACATTAGCTTTCATTATTGTCAGGCAAAATGCTTCAAAGTGTGGGGCCTTAATGGAGAAAACAGTTTGTGGATTCATAAAGGGGAAAAAGTCTATAAAGGAGTGTTGAGGCAGGCAGACAACGTATTGATTTCTGCCCAAATAAACAAAAAAATTACCTTTAGCATCACTCGACAATAAAGACTTCAAATTTCTTTTCCTTTGCTTCTGAACGGCTACTTTTACAAAGCTGAAGATCTCCTGACGTGAAAGCAGATGTGAAGATATTCAACCCTACGTAGATACCTACAGTTTTATAAGACACATCTGTCAAACACAGTAGTTGTGATGCTTACTTTGTTACAAATACACAGATGAAACTAAAGTGAAGAGGAACAAGTGAGCAAGTCTAGTTTCTTTAAGGACATGCAGTGGGTATCTGCAGTGAGGCCGGATGTTGATGTTGTGAGAATTATGGAAGTTGTAATGTGATTGGACAGGTGTGAGTGTATGTGTCTGTTCACAGCTGTCACACTTCCTGCTCAATCACATCAGTGTTTTATCACAGAGAAAAAGGTAGGAGTCGCTATGGCCAGGAACAAGATCAAGCATGACCTACAATGACAATGGACTATTCCATGTTCACAAGGAAAACAAGTAACCCAGTCTCTTGTCACATTAAATAGCCCATACTTAATACCATTATAAACATTTCACTTTAGAAGCATTGTTGACTTCAGTTGTTCTCAACTGTTGTGGGACCCTATCTTCCTCTTTTGTGTGATCTGTCACCTATACTACAGCCTTTAAGTCATATGTAGTTTTTCTGTCAGTGTAACTATAAAACATTCTTCAAACTGACACTGACTGAACAATACACATTAGTCAGTACTATCCCACCATTGGTGGCAACGTGCACATGGTTAGCACTCTTGCCTCACAGCATGAAGGTCCCTGGTTTGAGTCCTCGGTTTGGCTGGGCCTTTTTGTGTCGAGTTTGCATGTTCTCACCATGTCTGCATTCTTTTTCTTGGGTTTTGCCTTCTAAAGTAGTAGTAGTAGTAGATTACTTTTCTCTTAGCATCTTTGAATGGATGATTAACCTAAAAACTATAGAGCATTTATTTGTCCTCCCTGTAGTGTACTGTTAAAGTGTTCATTTTTAGCCTCCCTGGGTGTTTAGCGTGCAGAGTTCTGGCTGTGAACCTGTTGTATTCTGACATGTTGTGTGTAGGTGGAGAAAGCACACTTTATTGTGCGCACAGTGTGAAAGTTATTCTTGTTAAGGGAAGGGAAAAGTTACACTTTTAAATATGTCAACTGAAAACTGTAGTAAAGTCAAGTCACCACATCATTGGTCAGTTTAGGGTAGCTTAAAATTATGGTGAACTTGAATTGACCAACATCCAAAGATGGTGAAAAATAGCACTTACAGTTACAGAATTTTGGTGCCACCTGAAAGGTTTGTGAACTGACTATTGCAGTATTTGTTACGTTATCACACAATTCCAATATGTTTTTTTGTTTGTGTGGGTAAACTGGGCAATGTGAGTCTAAGCAGTACACTCTTAAATCCCAATGATAGCACTTCCAGCTCATACACTAGAAATCCTTCCTCTAGATTTTGGCAGGTACCTCTTCTTCTCTTGACCCCTGTACACTTCCTATCTCCTCATCTGTCTATCACTCCATCTTTTCCATTAACAGACTGTGACCTGTAGGTAAGTGCTGGTTGGTTTGGACCTCTTCCCTCTCGACTGTGTTTTAAATAGAAGGTTTTTTTCTGAGCTATTAGGCCCCTCCCGTCCACAGACCCACTCTCTCCCTGGACCCCACTCAGCCTAATTCCTGGATTTCCTTGTTCCCTGTTTATCCGGTGCAGACGTTACATGTCCTCAGCACACATGTTCTACACAGACATGAGACTAGTGGTGGAAACTACACAATGAATAATTTATTCTCCACTGTTGTATAACAAAATGAGAGATGGATAGTGCTGAAGATCTAGGATGTAATATTGTTTGATTTATGGACACAATGGGAAAACTGAATGACATATGTCCAGCATTTTGGATCTGCAAGCTAAATAGAAATTTAATCATTTTTGCATACAAGTTACAAGCAAAAATATGATACATATTGCACATACATCAGCAAGGTGAGTAAAATATTCACACTTCCATCAGACTGCCCCAGGGCAGCTGTGGCCACTCGAGAAGCTTAACACCACTGAGTATGACTATGGAGTGAATGAATAATGCATGAAATTGCAATGTGTCTTTGGGTGTCTAGATGCATTATTATTATTGTTGTTATTATTATTATCATTGTCATTATTATTATTATTATTATTATTATTATTATTAACTGGGTTGGAGTAGGAATTGGGTAGTGAAGCTTTTTGCTTAGTCAGATTGTAGCTTGAAGCACATTATGACTGCATCCACCACTAACCCACTCCCAACAATTTAGACATGTATGTAAGTAGACCAAAAGCAATCCTAATTTTGCTAGATTAACATTAAGACCTAATAGATTATATTATTGCTGACTAATCATTCACATATTCTGACTGCATTCACATTCAGGACAAATTTGCCTTAAAACCGCCTAATACAGTATTTAATTGGTATATGTATATTTTATGACCTAACCTCTTCTCCCCAGCTTTACCATCCTCTCAATCTGACCTGGGTCTGTTTCCTTCACTCCTGTTTCTGTACTTGTACTGTGGATGTAGTTTGGCTGGTCCTCTCTGCATATATTTAAAACTAATTAGAATGGAGAGAAGTTTTCATCTTCACAAACCACTTGCATGAATATAACGCACACACATACGCACCAACACACGCTGAAGCTGGGAGGAGTGGTAATTATGTGGGGAGCTGCTCAGTGCACACTGCACAGTTAGCTCGCAGGTAAGGACTGGGTGATTTTGTAATTGAATATCGCTTCATTTGTGCGTTAATTCTTAAGGAATATTTTAACAACAAGAGAAATTGCAATTAAACACAGTGCTAATCCAAAAATAAATTGGTATCAAGCCTGGCTTGTGGATTACCAAAATAAGGCATTTGTTAGTGTGTGCAGTTCTAGTATTTATGTATATTGTCATTTTAGATTTTAGTTTAATCTCTGTTTACTTCTGCCCTTGTTTCATCTTGGCCCAAGACACACTTTTCTGTTGCATTGACATAATACAGCACTCTGCTCCACACAGTTCTACTTGTTGCTATTGGTTCAAACAGCCAGATGACCAGATCCAGATAAGTTAGTGGGAGTGATCTAACACTAGTTTTGTGTTTTTTCTCCAACAGACCAGCAAACCAACATGAAATCAAGAGGATCAAAATGATTGGTGTATAAAGTCAGGCGATCAACAAGTGCTATGGCAACAGATAGTGTTGGATAACTTTATTTTTGAATACTCTCAACAACTTTTGACACCCCCAGACCTCCTCTATGTGCTTCTAAATATTCTCCATAACAGATGTGTGCATTTCAATATAAAAAGTTCATATCAGTAGGGACTCATGTTGTGATTTCAAAGCAGCGGCTCCAAACCTTGTTGAAGTAAATCATTTATACTTCAAAAACATTGGTACAGATGAATGTATTCATAGCTGGTTTTGATTTGCTTTAGAAAATGGATTTCTATTTGTCCTTGACAGTTGCATAATGCATAGAGTCGCACAGGGTGAAGGAGAGAACCTGCCTCACAGCATACAAAGTCAAGACGCTGATGAAGGCTCTATCCACCAGATCAAAGTCATATTTATTTCAGTGTTTGTGCTGGCCATGTTTGCAAGGCTTTCTGTTTGGTACATGTGGACTGGCAAGCTTTAAGACCATGTTGATGTGTCAGTAAACTTATGGGACAAATCTTGTTATCTGGTGACAAAATGCAGAGACCTCAAACTCTTTACAAACTCAAACATATTTATAACTAGAAACTGAAACTAAGGATCTGCTTGTTTAGGGACAAATACTTCATCTACTGGACCACAGATAATTGCAAGTCAAGTAAAAACAAACAAAAAAACTAAATGTTTGAATCTTGCAATGGTGTAGAATTCTTCGACAATCCTGCATTGATGTAGTCAGATAAACAATCAAACCCATGAGTTATGACTACAAATCCCTGGTTTGTCTTATTCTCATCCTTCTCTTTCCACTGTCAGTGTGTTTGAGCCCATATATGCATGTTTAAAGCCCACTCCCAGGTGCTGTGGTGCTGTGTTACATTACAGTAGGAGTCTGGCCTTTTCATCTTCCTCTGAGATCAAGCATCGATCTCCAAAGTCAACACGGCTCTGGTGGTATTTACACATGGCCACAGACAAACACAGAGAAATGCACTGCCAGAGAGGATCCACCGTGACACTGACCCGACAAGATTTTCCTTCTGATATTCAGCCATGCAAAACAGTCCACTCTTCTGGTTAGAATTGGAGGCATCACCTGCTGCTCGAGGGCACGTTGGCACACTAGAAATGAGCATTCACTACTCAACATTGGCCGTGTTTCTGCTCGGGGTGTGCTGCATACCAAATGTTCTCCAACATGTCTGGCTTCCTCAACACTGTTTTCACCCACGGCTCACTTTACACCTCCCATTCAAATCTATTTCCATCACTCCATCACAACTTATGGTGAAGAACCAGTCAGGTTCATTCTGTAATGTAAAGTAATAAAAAAAGTATAAAAGTATATTCATTTACACACATTTATATAAAGCATGTGAAATATAACATATAAAGCATGTTATCTTTGACTCAAAAGTCCTTAACATAAAATTAAATGATTCTGCATCATTTTAAAATGCACTAGGACATGGTTTCAGCATATTCTATACAGCATACAAACATTAATTATGGTAAAATATGCTGGAAAAGTAATTTAATATAAATATAATCTTAGGTTTACCAACATTTTTCCAGAACAATCTAGCCAGTGAGTTAAAATAAATCAGTTAATTTATTATCCAGAGTCAGAGGTCTTTCTGGGACTTATCTGAGGAATAAGGAAACAATTCTTCTATCTCCCATTGTGTGATAGGTCTATATCAAAGTTGCACCTGCCTTACAGTTATATATAAAACCCCTCTCGCCGGGTGATTCGCACCTCTCCCACGGTTATCCTTTCAATTTACCACCCCCACTCCAAATCTCACACTCATCTCACAAATCCTGTCTGTGCTGTGCCGCCCGACTGTCACAGTAACAGACACGCACCCGCCACTTTAACCTGCAACCTTCTCACCTGCAACAGTTGGGCCGTGCGATATGTGCTGGGTCTATTGTTACTTTATGATAGAGATATAACCATTGTCTTAGGCTTACATTATGGGTGAAAGTGGTTCAGGCGTTCAACCCTTGTGTTACTGTACTAACACAAGGGTTGGCAGTTCTATTTTTGCTCCCTTCATGCTGTTGTGCTCTTGGGCCATTCACTTAAACCACCTTATCTCTATGTCTCAAGCTAAGTGTTGAGAGGGTGTTAGTATGACTGCTATTTCTCCTTTAATCAGCCCTTTTATCATTAGATCAACCAATGGGAGATAGATGACATTAGAGACTTTTCCAGTTGTGGCCAATAGTTATCACTTACGTATACTTTTGGGCCAACAGTGGTGTAGTGGTTACGCATTAATCCTGCAACCAGAGGGTAGCCGGTTCAAATCCCTGCCTAAGTGTATACTGTTGTTGTATTCCTGGGCAAGACACTTAATCTACATTGCCTTTAAATGAATGTCATTGTGTGACTGATGTGTGACTGGTCGGAAGGGCTCAGACTCCGTCAGTCATAGCTGTGGCCTATGTAACTTATAACTAAAAAGGGATTGTAAGCTTACCATAACTTTTCACCTCCAGCATATACAAATCTAGCTTCTTATGAGTACACCTATGACAGGTTTTTGCTTTTGGTTGACACCAAGTTTCAGATGTTGCTCATTGCCCCAACTCCGTTTAGTGCTGAGGAAGCATTTGCATAAGATAGACAGAAAATGATAGATCAGTGTGTAACGAGTATTGTCAGATAGTAGGAGTCAGTAGACTCCAGTGAAATGTGTTGGTATAAGCTTGAGCAGGAGGTGGAGGGTGAGAGGGAGGAAGGAGACAGATGTGATGACAGGTTATTTTTCACCTGCTCCTCTCCTGACGCCTCATGTTATATCATAACCACTGCGGACACGGAGGAAATCTAAAGCTCCTCCGGATGTTCCTACTGAAGCTATGGAAACATTACACAGAACATAAATCACTATGTATGGCATGTAAACCAAATGTAGATTACAATCACACACCCCACACAAAAATCTTTTTTAGTTGGCTATAGCTGTGTTGCCAGTCCAACTCTCGGTGTCTTCTATCCCTTATTAAATAATATCAAAATGGCAAAATAAACTTATACCACTTTGAACTTTCATGCCATTAAACCAATGCCTTAAAACAATGCATTTATAAGCTGAAATCTAAAACTCACATTTTTGTGACCCACTTCTGGTCAAAAGAGCCTACTGACCCATGAGTTTACCTACATTTTTTTTACCATTATTATGCTGGCAGTCATACTGCTATGGCTGAAAAGCCTAAGCACACAACAACAGTATACAGAGTTTCAAGCAGGATTCGAACTGCCAACCCTCCAGTTATAATATGATCACTCTACCACTGAGCTACTGCTATCCCTAATTTAGCATTTGATCAATAAATTTGCTCTTCAATTGCAAGCATCTACAAATACAGTACAAATAATCATGCACTGCACATTATGATGGAGTACATGTATTTGTCCATAATTGAAGCAGAATTCACAGAAGCAGAAAAGGTGGAGGTTTAATTTCTCAGCAGGGGTTTTATTATTGATCTCAGGAGTATGTAATACAGACTCATGAACTCACATTTATACTGACATTCAAATAATCACACAAAACCAGAGACTCATGCATCAAACCATAAAATTAAAAGCCCCTTAAAGATTTCTAAACTTGTAAATTCTGTTGATCCAACTTCCATCCCCAAATTCCTAATATCACTTATATATCTGAAATCCAATTTATAAACTCACTCACAGAGCTGTTTTACAGCTTCTTTCTCTTCTATTCATTTGTTATTTTTATTCTGTGCTTCAATTGGTTAGCTGTGTTGAACTTGTCAAAAGACTGGATGAGTTGCCAAATCAATAAGAAATAATTGGAGAATGCTGACCAAAGCCATTCCATTTCCGATCTATTGTTCACAAGTAAATTATCTATCCATTGCCCCCAATGCCATAATACCACAAAGATTAAAATAAGTGTTATTTTACTGACCTTTTTGAGAAGTAGAGGCCATATAGTGCAATACTGTATTCCAAATGGTTACCAAAATGATTCCTCCTTTGAGCTTATAGTGACCTTTTGAAATTTTTAGCATAATCTCTCATTGTGTGCATGAAATTTTAAGTTTACCAATGTATAGTAAACCAATCATAAATGTTATAAAGCCACAAATGAATGCACACAGCCTGTTGGAGGAGAAAATCAAGTGACACGGCCAACAAAAACTACCCACTGCAGCTAGTAAATCGCTCCTGATAGGTCCGTCCGCAAAAACAACAAGAAATTATTCCTGTTTCTTATTTATTTGTCCTTTATTTACCTTGGAAAGTCCCACTGAGATTTCAGAATCTCTGTTTCAGGGGAGTCCTGGCCCAATGGGGAACCTATTTGTACATCTTTTTACTGGCGGGGCTGGTATACTGGCTGTGAACTAATAAATACAAAACATTATGACTGCTTCAACCATCAATGACTTATTGTATGTATATGTAAATTATATATTGGATTATTACTTTTGCATTTGTAGACAGTGGTACTTATAATCAAAAACAGTATGTAAATGCACAGACATCTAAAACACATATAAGGGCTTTATGGGGGATGTACAGTAGGGAGTGCTCCACCATTCTTGACAATCAAATGAAGAAAGAATGGTGATGGCAGATATTCAGATATGTGTGAGAAAAGGAAGCAGAGGTGAGCAGTTTGTCTAATGCTCTGTCACTACTATCAGGTTAATGCAGCCTATTAGCAGTACTTGTCGAGGGCCTGCACCATGGGAACTTTGTGAAATTGAGTTTTTGTGTGCACAGGGGGCTTATGTGTGAATAGGAGAAAAATGGTAAGGTCATTATGGCACTTTGCTCCTGTCACTTTTCTATGGCTGTGAATCAATCCAAAAAGCACAAGATATCTCAATGTATGAATCTTTTTGGGCCTCTACTTAAGATAACCCCTGTCAAGGCAGGTATTGAGAGCAAATTATCAGTGATATGCAATCAACTCAATATATCCCATATGCCATGACCCAATATATCTTAAAGGTCCATATACAAATTTTATAAAATAATGGACTCGTAACAGATCCTTGCAGGACCCCAAACGCCACTTTCCAATAATCAGTTTGCTCGGCAGCTATTTAGGTGCTTGTTGTTAGAAGATAATATGATATGATCTAACATGTCACACTATTTCCGTAAATAATACAAAATTGTTCATTGTATTTTTCATGGAATTGGATAATCTTATTGGCCCTAGTGACTGTTCATGTGGGTGGTTCTATGTGTATGTCTTTGTGTCAGCCCTGTGACTGACTAGCCAGTTAACCAGTGTACCCTGCCTAAGGACCATAGCTGCTGAAGTAGTCACCTGTACAAAATTAAATAATTGAAAATGAATGAATGAATACAAATTTTAATAATAAATGTATTTATTGAGCGCCTGTACCTATGTGATAAATAAAACACAGCTTTTAGATCTGTGGCTACAGTTGTTTCCCAGTTCCCCTTGATTTATAGCTCTGTTAATCTCTATAGTTAACAGCATGTTTCTATTATCTGATGCTGTGGCCCAGATCAAAGTAAATTCCAGCTGGACTTTGCTTTTCCAAACATAGAAGAAACATATGCACTCAAGGTACGGATTGAGGCTGCTGAGTGGCTGTACTTTGTTGCTGATAGTAGATGGATATCATGTAATATTGATGGCAGATTTCCAGAGAGTTTAGTGCTTGTTTCTGCAGAGTGCTCTCTCTGTGGTAAAAGAGGATGGGGACAAATACAGGACTTTAAATCCCACAACCAAAGAACAGAGCTCAATATGAAAAAAAACAACCATTTAAATGCAACACACTATAATAAACTGCACATCATTGTTGTTTATTTGCATTCATGTTTTAGAAATGTTATGTTTAGACTACTTCTTTAATGTGTTAGTCTTTAACTCTACAATGGTTTATTCAACAGAACCCTCTGGTAGAGCTTCCACAGTAAGCCTTTGGAAAGGGCAGACACACCTTATTTTAGAGCAACCATTATATTGGCATTGCTGTTCAGGATTGAAAAGTATTATTGTGTCTAGACCACATTCTTTACATTCAATTTATTTCATGATGATTAATTATAGAAATAGAAAATCAACTGGGCAAATTATTTTTAGGAAAACGTTTCAGAACTTGAACTCTAGTCTCTTTGGGGTTAATGCTATGACAATAGTTTACAAATCTCTACATATCTACTGGGGACTTTCTGATCCATACCAGAAACAAACCCTCTTCAAACCAGATTTTTGCAGTAAAATTTCATACAAATTTGACCATTGTTTGATTTATAAACTTTTTTCATTCTTCTTTTGATTTACAGGAAACCAGGGCGAGGAAAATAATGGTATGGCAAACAAACCATAGCCAGGTGAGCTACCAAAAAGTTTCCCTACCATTACTTTTTTTTGGTCTCGTTAACTAAGAAACAAACCAACACAAGCCAAATCATGATTTCCTTGGCAGACATCCAGATCTTTTTTTATGTGTCCAGTATAATATAAATTTGAGAGTCTTTTTTCACTTGTGTAGATGTTGCATGAATAGACAATGTTTTGAAAGAAAAATACCACCAAACACTGGGCTGTCCACACTGTTCTCACTATGTGTTAGAAATGACTCAGCACATATTGTGGAGGACTTGTTGGAGGACGTGACAACCTTGCACCAGTCGACTGTCACACCAAGCAACCTTAACACCCAGCAATGTCCTGTCAACACAACGTAATCAAGTTTACACAATCACATTATGGACACACTTACCATATCTGATTGAATTATTTCAACACAAGTGCCGCTTGTGCTGACAGACAATAATTCACTTAATGGCAGCCACCGTTCAAAAATAGGCCTATGTGCCAGTGTACGTTAAATAATGCTATGCCACTACCACTGTATATTCACCAGTCTGCTGCATCAGGACAGATCCATGCTGATGAATCAAAAGTGAAAAGGGGTCAGATCATGGACTTCGGTGAATTTATACTAGAAGTCAATAGTTATTTTGTTAATTTCTTGTACTTGCTTGTAATCACACTATATGAGCTTGAATAATC
>JAVQKG010439375.1:0-11429 GCA_036025885.1 Hypseleotris bucephala | reverse complement strand
ACCCTACACTACTGCTGCATTACAGACCTCCACCACATATTGTCTGTATGTGGTTAATATGTCAGCTGTGAATGTTTAATGCAATCACAACTTCCAATTAACCCTTTCCTGTATTTCCTGCAATAAATCTTGTACTTTACTAATAAATTACACACACAAATTAAACATATGAATACAACCATAAAAAACATGACTTTTACTTAAGGAAATTCCACACTACCATTTACATGTGCATAGGGGAAATTAGCTGTCCTGGCTTTCTCGTTTAAGTATAATGTAGTTACATGTTGGACATAAATACCATATAAAGCTCTTGTATAAACAGTGTTGTCCTTGTAGTACATTCTCTCCTGCCTGAGGCTCTCACATTGACTTGTCTCAGATGTTGACGTACAGATCAAAGACTGTTGAAACTTGATATTCTTGTGTGATTGGTTCATTGTTTACTTGTGTTTTCTGAACCTGTAACTTGTGCAGTGTGTAGTGACAATAGAAGTGTCCCTCCACAGGAACCAATCACAGCTGATTTACTGAGTCAGCAGTAAAAGTGCCACTGAAACACTCCATTCAGGAAGTGGACAGGTCATGACATCTTTTTCTCCACTGCCAGTTTAGGAAGTGGTCAATGCAGCTTTCGAGTTTCCGTTTGAGTTGAGCTCATTCAGACTTTTCCTAAAAACACTTTGAAAACAGCAGTGTGTGTGTGTGTGTGTGTGTGTGTGTGTGTGTGTGTGTGGTGTGTGTGTTTGTGTGTGTGTGGTGTGTGGGGGGTCCCACCAACACAGATACATTCACAGACACGGTCAGATGAAAATATAAATGTGTTCTTTGTAAAGTAATCTGTCATAATTCTTATTTTACTTTAGTCCCACCCCTGGCCTCTACAGCAACATCAAATCAGACTCCTGACTATCATAGAACAGGGACAGAAGCATTTTTATTTGCAATGTTTTCTTATTTTAGTAAACATACAGGTTACACTTTTAAGTATAAGGGCAATAACAGTGAAAATATATAAACATATACAGTATATACATACATATAAAATATAAACATACCATTCATGTTATTGTGACACTGAATGTTTGATTTATTTCTTACTAATTATCAAACAAAAACTTAGGAAAAGAATACTAAAACTATATCTAAACCCCGTCGTTTGGGAACCACCAGTCTAGAACTGTATAATACAGTCTCACATGAATGAAGGATTTAGGAATTTGATGTAGATATTTCTTTTTATATTAAAATGAAATATGAAACTTATTTACATGGATATTGGGGGGTACAGGTTAGATTGAGAGTAGAGATTACTAAACTAGCATTTTAGGGACTTTTAAAAATTGTTTTTAATTATCGTGATATTATAGTTAATCGCAATTATTATGGACAGAATAATCGTGATGAAACATTTATATTATAGCAAAAAGTGCGTGAATATGAGACTTTTTATTGATTTTGAAGCAGGTGAAGCTAAAACTCTTCCACTTGAGGACTTCTGGATAGAGCACATTTACAGACAAAGAAGGTATTCCATCTTAAATGCAACATCTATGTATTTGTACAGTCTTGTCTTAATTACTGCTCTGTGTGGGTTGTTCACTCAGCAAATGTCATGTTTTAGAGTTTGTATACTTCGTTTACTAAATTAGTGAACAATTATTTTAATAATTCATTAATCACGATTAATTCGATTAATTGTTTCAGCCCTATGTATAATGTACATTTGCACATTATTCATCTGCTTATAATAAGGATAAAGTATAAGAAAAAATATTGGATCCAGTATCTGCTACATTTACCGATCCAGCTGCTACATTTACCGATCCAGTTGCTACATTTACCGATCCAGTTGCTACATTTACCGATCCAGTTGCTACATTTACCGATCCAGTTGCTACATTTACCGATCCAGCTGCTACATTTACCGATCCAGTTGCTACATTTACCGATCCAGCTGCAAAGAAAAGAGTTGCCTAGAGAATATAGTTTATAATATTTGAGCGTCCATCCACCCTGGATGACTGACCCCAGTGTAATTTAGTCAGATGTGTTTTTGGGTGTAGATAAACTGAGAGAAGGCCTGGAGAGCTGCAGACCTAAAGAAGTCCACTGGGATTGATTTTAACACCATGTACTGTACACATCTGTGGGTCTGTCGTGTTCAAACTCTACTTTTTATACACAATCTCTACGTCCCAGGTCTGTATTCTGAATTGTTACATTTCGTGTTTCAGCTGACCGTAATTTACACAAACAACAACTGTCCAACTAGTTACATAAAGTTAGGGATATGAAATTTGTGAAAATATATTAAAGCATATCACAAAAGTATGGCATTTATGAAGAAAACAAAATGAGAATATGTTAAAGGGTTGAATAAATGTGAGAGTGAATTATGGCAGCACAGTTTTGAAAAACATATCTAATAGCTAATTGTAATATAAATATTACAGTTGAGAACAGATTTGCAATATTATGATATTTTTAAAACCAAGACTTAGTTCACAGCAATGTCTGGAACATTAACTAAAATATTAACTGTCAAACATGTTCACAACATGTTTGTAGAGATAACCCTACAATGGTAAGCAGATTTTTAAATATTGATTTGTGAAGAGGATATTTTATTGCCTAAACATTTCAGCTTTTGCTACATGCAAAGATAAAAATTGTAACAGCAATTGCAGCCAAGTTTGACTAATAAATATATTATGTCAGAAATCAGCTTTACTGATAGGACAGGAAATCAGGGAGAAGAGGAGTGACATTTGAACTCACTACACCGAGACAATCAAGCACCGCAGGCTCTGAATATGGGCCGCACGCTCTACCAACTGAGCAATTCTGTCTTGTTTTTGTCCTGAGGCACAGACAGGAAGTAAGTAATTCTTGATAAAGAAGTGCGTCAACGGCCAGACTAAAGGCAGACATAAAAAGTAAAACTGTGGCTGTGGGAGAGTGGTTATCAAATGAGAAGTGTCCCATATCCTGTAGATGGTTGTCATCCAAGGCCAGACAACAGCCTCTTGTCTGGTTCCCAAACTATTGTCAAAAAAAAAAATAGTGTTGTATTATTTTTGATAAGTTTATTCCAGTTTGAATTCAGATTGTTTTGTGTATGTAAAAAATATGAACATGTTATACACAGGGAGGGATGCACCGATACCCATACTGGAACAGATACCGGTCTTTTATTATTAGGGTTATGATTATGGATAATACAAAAGCATTAGTATTTGTTAATATCACTTTTTTAAATAAACTGTACTTCTAGGAGTAGCTTTACTGCACCAATATCTTATATTAGAGTAAAAATATACTACGTTTACCCACTTTTGTTCTGCTGTCTGTTATATAAGAATAGCTTTATGTTGTGAAGAGAGACGACATGGACATTTTGTTTTGTGCTGTACAATTTTACTCTTAATTGAGTAATTCTGTGGATGAGCACTTTTTACTTTTAGTTGAGTCATTTTATTGTGAAGTAACGGTACTCTTACTTAGTAAAATGACTGACTACTCTACCCACCTCTGAATATCAGCATCCACAAAGCCCAGATACTGGGATCCGTATCGGGACTGAAAAAGCCAGATTGGTGCATCTCTAGTTCTACAGCAGTTGGAGTAAACCCACTGTGGCAGTAGCGCAGTGGGTAATGCGTTCACCCTGCAACTGGATGGTTGCCGTTTCGAATCCCCGCCTGAGAGCATTTTGTCGTTGTGTCCCTGGGCAAGACACTTAACCCGCGTGGTTGTGTGATTGGTGGTGGTCGGAGGGGCCGTAGGCGCAAAATGGCAGCCACGCCTGTCAGTGTGCCCCAGGGCAGCTGTGGTTACACAAGTAGCTTACCACAACCGGTTAGTATGTGGAGTGAATGAATAATGCAATTGTAAAGCGTCTTTGAGTAGTTGTGAAAAGCGCTATATAAAAATAAAATAAAAAAATCGATGCATTATAATTAGTTTGGGTGGATTTTTTAATTCTTTACTTTTGTGAGATACAACAGCTTGGTGCTGTAATGGAAAGAGCATTTACCCCTGAACTAGACAATTCCTAGTCCAGTACAAAAACCCATAAATGTACATTGTAGGTTGCTGGCTTCTTTGGAATTTTCCATGCATCCTTGAAGTACTAATATGCTGTACTTATAACTAAAACACATGGGAAAAGAATCAGGTTGTGCAGCTTTAACAAAAAGGAACATATGTTGATGAACACTGGATTCAATATAGATTGATTTAATTGTTAAAGTTATGAAGACACTGATAGTTAAAAATAGTGTGACCTGAATTGACAAATGACACTTGTCTCTTGTTCTATAATATGCTGGCTTTAATGTCTGCAGTTTTATTTCATACGAACAATCACCATTTTCTTCTGCTGCTCCCACATTCACTTTCCTTTAGACTGCCTTTACACAATACTGTCTGGAGACATAATGGCTCCTCTGTGACTACACAAGATTTTTTAATACTATAGTTGAGAGTGTGTCATGAATGTGCCCAGGACAATAGATAGAGCTGTTCTGTTGCATAGGGGCCACGCTGCTTGATCTTGAAGGACGTCCTGGTGGTTGTGGGGAAAGGGCCCTCAGTGGGGAGCCAACCCTGGAACTGAGAGCTCCTATTGGGACGCCCACAGTCAGAGAGCCCCAGGCGCGTGTCACAGCCAACCAAAGAAGAATCTCTATCCAAGGACATGGTCGCTGTATTGCTCAAAGACAGACATTGTGAAGCGTAGTAGGAAGCAGAGAAGACGAGATGTAAATGAGATGTTCCGATGTGGTATCAATTGTTAGTATAATGACCTACTGCGGTGCTGGGAGTAGGGCTCATGGCTCTGTTGTGTTTTTCTGAATCCGTTGATGATACCAGCCTCATGTGGTTTAGATAATGATCCTATACAAACACAAAGCACACACACGCTGCTCTTCTTTCTATTAACTTTATTTTTCAGTTGCTTATAGAAAAACAACAGACTAGAGCTCTCAGCTGACCCACTGTTGTTCTTGTACAGCGTAATGACTGTGGGAGCCCTGTTTGTCCAATATTCATGAAAATATGTAAATAAAGGTGCATCATACAATCGTCGAATGAGTGACCCGAGAGGAGGGTCTAAGGGCACGAGGGGTGGAAAGGCTCTGTACCACAGATGGGGAGGGGGCACCTGCCCCATCTGCTGTTTGAGCCAGCCACTCTTTGCATAATGCAAACTGACCAATGTTTTACTATTCACATGTTAATAGCACACTTACACACTTGCCAGCAAGGTAGGTATCACAGCTGTTTTAGTCTAACCCACCTAAAAGAAAACATTACATTTCTTTTATTTATATAAACACGTTTAACATAATTTAAATAGAAACCTAATAATAAAATATGGAAATAAAAATATTAAAAACAAACTTTTCAAATGAACACAGATGATTAAGCCCTGTCATTCATTAACCATTCAAGAGTTTAGTCTTTAATTCTAGTGTTCAGATCTCTAACCACACAGGCTCTCAATTCTTGATGCAAGACAGAGAATGTAACAAAACAGTTCAAATAGCCCAGATAGAAGAGTCAATGGGGACGTAGCATGTACAAATGTGCGTTTACAGAATGCATGGGCATGATAGAAGTGACTACTCCCATGTACGTATCCAAACAGCCACAGTCTTATTCCTAAATGTAAATCTGCCCCCATGCTTTTTATCTACGTCATTTAGAGTTTAAATACTGAATACTGTAATATGCCAAGCCCATTTACAAATGGTATGACTGAGTCAATATAATATCACACACTTTAGAAGGGACAACCGTCACATGACTAGCTACTGAGGTCATTAAACAGGACTTCATTTCATTACACAGGTTAACTCAACTTTTTCAAATAACAAATCAAATACACTCAATATTTAACACTTGCAAAATGTCCACTGCAAAAGAATGGCCTGAGAGGGAGAACAGAAGCCTCTCCTTGCCTCTTTGTGTGCCATGCACTTTTGATAAAGAACAGTATTTACTTATTTATTTTTTTTTTACTGTGTTTAGCCCAAGAGCATGCCCTCTTTTTGACACAGGCCAGCAGGCCTAAATTAAAAAAGCTACTAAAACCAGATAGCTGTCAAGGCCACTAGTCCATTAAAATATCCTAAAAGTGTTGCCACACAGCCCACTTAGCTCAAAACAGAATTACCCACAAGCATTGATTCAGATTCTTGTGCAATGAAAATTTAAAGCTAAACATCGCAAATATGAACTGCAAATCAAACCTGTGCAATTAAGACTATCGGTATAATAGCTTGAACATCAAATTGATCATAAAAACATAAACATTGTTAAATCAGCAGTAATAAAAATAATAATTGGTTCAAAAATATCAATATGGTTAACAAAGCATAGACATGCACGGCATTACAGAGGAGAGGAGAGGAGACATTCCCCTGTAGGACGAAAACAAAAGACTTATCAAAGCCATGTCTGCATTAATGCTTCTCTAATGCTGCCCCCCTGTACAGCACCCAGCATACAGCATACAGCCCAGAGAGCCCAGAGCCCGGCCTGTGCCACAGGGAGTGTGTTTGGAGTGTGTGGTCTCACTGGGGCTCAGCAGCCATCTGCTGCTGTACTGAAGCCTACTGTCGCAGACCCACAAAAAAGCCTTCCTGCTGGGGATGTGCGTGGGGGAGGTCTGTGCAGACAAAGATGGGGAGGAGGCCCTTTGACCTGGGTCCTGGCCCGGTGGGGCAGACAGCCCAGACAGACAGCACCGTGTCTACTACGGGACGCCCCTCCTCAATTCTATCAGCCACGCGGACCACAGAGGCGAGGGGGAGAGGTGAACGGGGGGAGGACGCTCAGAATGAACACAATGAAGGGACTGACACGAAGTGACCTGACTGCCTTCACTTCATTCATCTTTAGGAATGATCTGTCATCCCCCTCCTGTATGGACCTCTTTACTCTGCAGCCACAACACAAGCCTTTCCAGACAGTGTGTGGAGCACGCCTCTACTGGCCGTCTGTCAGGAAAACAGCTAACCCTATTCTCCACGACTGCTACCTTTACAATGAACATTGAAGATAAAAGCAATTTATTTGTCATTTAACATAAACTAGTGTTAGTGCGGGGTGTCTCCTCTCCTGTTGGCAGGCACTAGGCCGTAGTGAGCTTCTGAATGGTCCTGTTGTAGTATTGTGTGGTCAGGGACTCCAGGGGGCTCCAGCGGTGTGCATGCAGCTCAATGACCTCCATCAGCAGAGAGCGGGTCAGGGGCGACTCCGATGGACACAGCATCTTGTCTCTCACTGCTGCTAAAAGCTCTGTCATCATCTCAGGGAGCTGCTCCTCCAGGAGGCGCCCGGTGCTCTGGAGCTGAAAGACAACAACAGGAGGTCAGACAATCGTGTGTGTATCTGTACAACAACGGGAGGTCAGACAAACGTGTGTGTGTCTGTACAACAACGGGAAGTCAGACAAACGTGTGTGTGTCTGTACAACAACGGGAAGTCAGACAAACGTGTGTGTGTCTGTACAACAACGGGAGGTCAGACAAACGTGTGTGTGTGTCTGTACAACAACGGGAGGTCAGACAAACGTGTGTGTGTGTCTGTACAACAACGGTAGGTCAGACAAACGTGTCTGTACAACAACGGGAGGTCAGACAAACGTGTGTGTGTCTGTACAACAACAGGAGGTCAGACAAACGTGTCTGTACAACAACAGGAGGTCGACAAACGTGTGTCTGTACAACAACGGGAGGTCAGACAAACGTGTGTCTGTACAACAACGGGAGGCCAGACAAACGTGTGTGTCTGTACAACAACGGGAGGTCAGACAAACGTGTGTGTGTCTGTAGAATAGGAGGTCAGACAAACGTGTGTGTGTGTCTGGCACCTTGTTACCATCGGCAACAGGTGACAGAGAAAGATGCAAAGAGCGCAAAGACTGTTTTGTGAGCAGACAGCAAAAGTAATGCATAGAGTGTTAGGCTTAGAGACTGTTAGGCTTAGAGACACTGTCTGTCACCAATTTTTGTAGCTTTATACTAGATTCGCCAACAGTAAATCCAAAACAATTAAATTGTTTAAAGAATACAATTAAATGCAGTACATTGCTACAATACCCACACAAGTTATTGTAAATATATTTATAATTTTAGATTTTAGAGCGTTGTGCAGCGGGCATAGACTTGAGTTTTAGTTTTGTTTAAGGCTCAATTGGAATATTTTACCACATCTTCTTTTGATGGATGTTTTAATAGTCCCAGATCACAGAAATCACTGTGTGCTTTGGAATGTATTTAAACAGATAAAAAGCATCTACAGAACTAAAAGTAAAAATGATCACTTCTGACCCGCTGATGTTTTCAGTTCACCAGCACGTATGTATTATTCACACTCAAACACATGGGAGCTGCTAGAGGCAACCATTAACCATGTTTTAGTCTATGGATCGAAACGTATACAGTTACATACAGTCAACTGTGCTTTTTTGTTTCATTTGGGCCCAACACTGTTGCTGTACAAACTGATCTCTAACAGTTTGGTGTGTAAAGCATGCATTAGATTTTGTTCCCAAACAGTTGTGTACCTCCATTGAGCAGCAGAGAACCGCATCTTCCTTCACTTCAATGGACTCCAGCAACTATAAGAACAACAAAAAGAAACAATGTGTGAAATAGTTCAACACTGAAAAAGAATGGAAGCTGTATGAAAGAAAATTCATTAACAGAAATATATTTAATTTCAAGACACCAGACGTGCTGCATGTGGGCCAAATCTAACAAGTCAGATATGTAAATAAAGAACATGCTGTATTTGGATTTGCACCACATGCAGAGATTAAACAAAAGCAAGTGTTTGTGGGATTGTGTGTATTTATCATCGCGCACAAAAAAGTGAAAAAGAACTAACTAATACAAAATGTAAATATTTCCAGCATTAACATTTTAAATCTTGGAAGACAACAGATGAGGTTTTCTGCCAGGCAAACAAGCCAGTTATCAAACACCAAACCTGCTTTATGCACATTGTATCTGCATACACACGCAGCGCTGCCAAAAACAAACAGTCGAGCTGATAAACATGCTAGCCGGCTTTCCCACTGGACCCTGGCCCTCTGGACAGATGGGCATACAACTGGCACTGGCATTCGGAAACAATGCACTGCCAGGCTATAGCGGGGGGATGGGCAAACGCTATCTCAACTTTGTCACACTGAACATAAAGTACCTTCTATAGGGCACAAATCAGAACATTCAGGAAAAAAGATGGCCCAAGTCCTGTTTCAAAGTCAAATGTTTGTCATGAAGTGATTAGATGAATCCTTTGGCCTTGTTTTAGTCCCTGTTTATTCTTTAGTTTTTAAATAGTAAATAAAGGAACTGTTCCAGGTGAAGTGAGGTGAACGCAAAGTAAAAATGAAAACAGGCTGTCCTGTTGTCAGCGTAATGTACAAAAATGATGCTAGAACCATTTATTTTAGGAGTGCGTATGGGCTACCCTGGGCGGAGGTCTGCTTCTCCCAGTGCTTTCTAGTTAAGTTCTTTAATAGAATAATGATAAAAGTTAGATATCTTCTGCTGTTACTTTAGTGGAAAACCCCCTCTGATGCTGGTACTAGGGTTGAGGCAGGCGCAGACGTAGCTCCACACTGAGGCAGGGTGTGGTGAGTGGTGACAGTGCGGCTGTTTGAAGAGGGAAGTCAAGTCTGGTGGTTCTCTGCGAAGGAGCTCTGTGACACGCTGGATTAGCTCATAATGAGTTCTCTGGGGAGGCCACCACCAACTTTGGCTCTATGTATTAAAATGGTCTAATCTGCAACAGCTCACATCAAGGCTCTGGCATACCACAGATCTATACGTCTACTTTAATGGGATTCCCATATGTGACGTTGATCTGCATAGCTGGAGAACAGCAGCACAGTATTGAAACTTAAAACACTAGTTGGGAACATCTTGCATCACCAAAAACTTGCACTTTGATACAAAACATCCTTTTAGTTTATAGTTAATGGAAATGAACAGTTGGAATGAAAACAGTAAGGCAGCTTATGGAATTATTAAAAGTATAAACTTCAACATCATAGCCAAATTTAGTTCAAAGTAAGTTGTTCCATTATGTGCAAGTAGTCTAACCTGTGGTAAATAATGAACACTGACTCTCTGATACTGGCTCTTCCATGGTTTATCAAGTGCAATATTCATACTTTTTGGAAATGGCTGTCTTTCAGCTTCAGGGCTCACGCTGAATTTAAAGCATGGTATAAATAGTGTGTGATGTGACAGCCAGATACATGGCACAGAGAGGCTGCTGTGTCTGAGAGTGCAAACAAATCTGATGATGCCATTCATATTCCACCTTCACATGCACTTTGAGGCGTGCCACTAGTATTTTAGTTTTTTTTTTAGTATTTTAGTGTTATCTAAGTCTTAAGAAGAATATCCTGGACAGACACTTGGCAAAAGTAGTGCTTCCCCAACCCTAACCAAACAATGTCAACCTAATGAATTTGTTTAGAAGCATGTGATAGGTTTAGTTACAGCACATGCCTTTTCTTATGAATTCATTTAAATTCTTCAGTCAGGGGAGATGTGGAGCTGGAGCCTAGTCCAACAACTATGGGCCTTAGATGGGGCTCACTCTGGACAATACACAGTTTTTCACAGGGCTGACACAGTGACATGGACTCTCAGACAACCACTTTCAAATTCAATTCATTTACTATTTTGGAAAATAAATGGTTATTTTACCAATAGATTTGTCAATATCTATTTTTTTTCAACTCTTAATGACATTATTGTTTTCCTTAAGACTTGTGACTACTGAATTTCCTTTGTAACTGTTATTTCGACCACAGTCTGCTCCTTGTGCACTTCCTCTTACAAAAATCCCTCAGCTCTTACCACTTCTATATCGCGGTTCGTCTGCTGCGGCTATATCGTACTGTTACTATGGCGACAGGGGAACTGTGTGTAAGAGAGAGCATGACCAGTTGATGAGAAATAGCCTTAGGGTCATGGCTTTTTCTGCAAATGACTGTGTACCGAGCGTTTGCGCCACTAACCAAAGCCACTGTGGTGTCTCTAGTCTAGACTGGGGCTTGGTCAATTACAGGAAACTTGACTTATTGATTTCAACATAACAGATAACCACAGTATTGTAAGGGGTGCGCTGATTTTGGTTACCTCTCGTAGGCAGGTGTAAATGGGACACACCAGCACTCTGTATGGCTCTCCAGAACTGCTCCTCATGGCACCGAACACCTCACACAAGAATGTGATGAAACCTAACCACTTCTCCACATCCATCTGCTGGAGCTGCTCACGACTGGAGAAGTCCCTCTGAGGGGAAACAAACAAACCGTTCAGATGTAAACTTTACTATGATTTTCAATGTCACATTCATTAAATATATATATATATATATATATATATATA